>JAABLK010000051.1:0-77919 GCA_012295415.1 Phytophthora chlamydospora | reverse complement strand
CCAGTTTGATTGGAATGCGCGATGGGCAGATTTGCAGGTCAAGGCCTTTTCCGTGCTGGGGTAACCTCACGGTTCGGTGCCGTATTCTAAGCTGTACTACAGCTTAGAATACAGCCTGTAGCCCACTCGACAATGGTGGAAGCCCATCGCTAGGATTCTTTTACTTGGTAGCAGATGCGACCCGGCACTCGCTCAGGCAATGCGTGAAATTTCACTTTCCATTTCCCAACAAAAAGCGCGGTGTCCACGTCTTCCTCTCCTCAACCAAGCATGCGTCTGTGCCGTGTTCTGGTGGCGGCGCTCGCCACTCTTCTCGCCATCACCGATGCCCTCGCGATGTCGCAACGGTCGACGATGGGTTTGCCTACATTGCGACTCTCGGATCACTTGGCCGGCGAAGACAACCACGTTGCCAACAAAGCGCGCTCGTTGCGGACTGACAAAACGGCTGAAGAGAGAGGAGTGTGGAAAAACATCAAAGTGCGGTGGTGGCTTGAGACGGAAAAGTCGGATGACTACGTCAAGGAGGCGTTGAAGCTGAAGGACCTAAAAGGAACGCGTCTCACGTCCAACAAAAACTACAAGTACTACCAGTATTTTGTCAAGAAGTCTGAAGAGTATTTGCGCAACAAGTGGCTTCGGAAAGATGTCACAACGTACCAAGCATGGGAGAAGGTGGGGCTACAAGGATTCCGCTCGCTAGATGATCTCGAGAAGGCCAAGAAGACGGATGCTTTCCAGATCTATTCGCGATACGTGAACGAATTCGACGACAACGTGCTGTACACGTTGAAGGCTCGCTATCCTCCTCCCGCTGTGATGGTCAGCAGGACGGCCTCCGCTGCGGAGATGAAGGCGAGGACGGAGATCATGGCAAAGGCTGACAGGTCCGACTACTATGCGAAGTTGGCGCTGGGGATGACGGAGACCGGCAAGCCGACGAAAGTGTTGGAAGGGACGGCGCTCACGGTGCATCCAGACTACAAGTACTTCACCTTTTTCGTGAAGGAAAAAGCGCGACTCACGGCGGCGGGGCAGCTACAGAAGAGGAGGATCAGTTAGAGTGGGGGCCTGGAGATGAGAGGATGCAGCATTGTTGCCAAATGCCGACACTCGGTTGCGATTACTTTTCAAAGAGCAGCGCCGCCGATGATAGTGCGAACATCGAGATAATCCTTCTGGACCCATAGGAAGTGTGTGTGCACTGGCAGCGAGAGAGTCCTCCTGCAGACAACAATCCTTATGAAGCGTGCTGGTGCCGTGCGCGCGCTCACTCGAAAAAGGTTATGTGACGTAGCCATTTACTAAAAACTGTTGTATTCAGCATTTTCAACGCGACGATACTGCTGAAGAATGTACATGTATTCGCCACGATCGGCACGCGCTCTCTCTTCCGGTCCTCGCCGTGACAGCCACCTGCACGCTCGTCCGAAATGCTGCTGACCCCCCACAAAATAAAACATCGGGCGGCGTGTTTTGCCAGCAGCTCGGCGAGGTGTAGCTGCAGATTGCGTCGGTCGCTCGGCGTCCGTCACCATCGAAATGCCAACGCCAATGTAGAAGTGATACAAATGAAGGCTCAGCGGCATGCCTTCCTGGCACCAACTACTGCACTTCCAGGATACTCCTATCCACGTTGGCATTTTTAAATGTGGCAGCGCTCCGCTGTCATGACGACAGCCCAACAACTGCGTCAATGCGGCCCGAGGCCCGCCGTGCAGACGAGCTCTTGGTCTGTGCGAAGCAGGGGCGAAAATCCAGCCCTGATCAATACATCGAGCGCCATTGACGCCCACTCGGAGCTCAAGCTGTCGTGCGACGGCGCCCGAAACCCAGCCTGCTTCCCACGAACGCCTGCATCGGCACCGCATTGCCCTGCCAGCAGCAACTCATCTGGGGTCCTCGGCGCCACCTGCATCGCCAGGTGCTGCGTCCAGCATTCGCTAGAGCGGAGACCAAGCCTTCCTCGTGGTCTGGTGCCCGTACCTACGCACACGGCCTTCTCATTCGCTGAAACTCTCGGCCGTCTGGTCGTGGTGTGTTGCACACACCGGCGCGGGCTAGGCTATCCCTTCCTGCTGGCTAACCGCTCGGCACGGGTCAAATCGCACTGCGGCCAAGCGAGCGCCCTTCCCCGCCGTACCTACGAACGCGCCGGCCCGCCCCGCGCCTTGTGACTCCCGGACATCGACAGGTTAGGCTGCAGCGAAACCCCCTTCGCGCTGGGCCCCCAACGCGCCGCCTTCTTCCTCTGAGAGCCCCGAGAACTTCCAGGAGCAGAGGGACCTCTTTGTTAACGACAGCTATGGAGGTCGGCGCCCCCGTGTGGGTCTTCGACCGCGAACTGTGGCACGAGGCAATCGTTGCTGTACCAGCCGATGCGTCTGCAGGCCTCGTGGAGTGCGCTATCGAGCCAGAGACCAAAGACGAGCACCTCGTCACGCCCGACGGGGATGACGTCGTCCCGGACGCGCAGGACTTCCAGGTCGTCAATCCACGTAGACGTCGAAACTCGCGACGCAACTCCATGCGCAGGACCATCGACGTTCCGGCGGAGCTGGTGCTGCCGCGCAGCCAGGGCGAGCATTACCACACCGTGGAGGACCTCACCAAGCTCGTGCATCTCCATGAACCGGCCATTTTACAGGTGCTGCGACGCCGCTTCTTCCACGGGGAGATCTACACGAGCACAGGCCAGATCCTCGTGGCCATGAACCCGTTCCGCAGACTCGCGCTCTACTCGGACGACATCAAAGACCAGTACTACAAGCTGGGGGGAGACGCGGAAGCTGATAAGAGCACCCTCGCCCCACACGTGTATTCGGTAGCAGATCAGGCCTTCCGCACCATGCTGGTGCCGCCATCGAGCGACAAGAAGAGAGACCAGACCATCCTTGTGAGTGGCGAGAGCGGCGCCGGGAAGACGGAGACGACCAAGCTCATCATGAACTACTTGGCCTACGTGTCGACCAAGCGCACGCGCCGCCCCATTCGCGCCAGCAACTGCGACCAAACGACCATCCACGACCGAGTGCTCGAGTCCAATCCGATTCTCGAGGCCTTTGGTAACGCCCGCACCACGAGGAATAACAACTCCAGCCGATTCGGTAAGTTCATCAAGCTGGGCTTTACGTCGACGGGCGAGATGCTGGGCGCGTCGATCTCCACGTACCTGCTAGAGCGCGTGCGTCTGGTGTCGCAGGGCAAAGGCGAACGGAACTACCACATTTTCTACGAAATGTGTGGCGGCAGCACTCCGTCGGAACGACAGGAACTGGCGCTGCGGGATATTCGCGAGTACGAGTATTTAAATCAGTCCGAGTGCTACGAGCGTCTGGACGGCGTCGACGATGGCGAATCCTACCGCGTGACGAGGAGGGCCATGTCGAGCATTGGCATGAGCCCTGACGAGCAGCTCAACGTCATGAAGATCGTGTCGGCTGTGCTGCATTTGGGCAACGTAAGCTTCACAACCGCCACGCGCAATGGTGGCAAGGATGACGCGTCAGTCGTGGACATGGAAGAATGTGGTGACAGCATCCAAGCCATCTGCTTACTGCTTGGCGTGGAGGAAGATGTACTGCGTAGTACCTTGTGCACGAAGCAGATCAAGGCAGGCGCCGAGTCCATCACGACTCGTCTTCCAGTCGCGCAGGCGCTTTCGACACGGGACTCGGTGGTCAAGACTCTCTACTCCAACCTATTTAACTGGCTTGTGGACCGAATCAACCGCAGTATCGAGTACAAGGAAGAACCGGGCGGCAGTCAGTTCATCGGAGTTGTGGACATTTTTGGCTTCGAGATCTTCGAGCAGAACCGACTGGAGCAGTTGTGCATCAACTACGCCAACGAGAAACTGCAGCAATTGTTCGGCAGGTTTGTGTTCCGCATGGAGCAGGACCAGTACGTGGCGGAGGAAATCCCATGGCAGTTCGTGGACTACCCCAACAACGACGTCTGTGTGGCGCTTGTAGAAAAGCGGCACATGGGTATCTTTTCGTTGCTGGACGAACAGTGTCTGATCCCGCGTGGCAACGACGAGAAGCTGGCCAACAAGTACTACGAGTGTCTAGCAGACAAGCACGAAAGCTTTTCGGTGAGTAAACTACAGCGAGCCAAGGGCCAGTTTGTGATCCACCACTACGCCGGCGATGTGTGCTACATGACGGACGGCTTCTGTGACAAGAACAAGGACCACATGCACACGGAAGCGGTGGATCTACTCCGTACCTCCAAGTTCTCGTTTGTGCGCGCTTGCTTCAAGAACAGCGTCAACGCCGCTGGAAACAACAGCCCGAGAAATGGCCGAACGGAGTCCCGCGGCAGTGACTCGACACGTCGCCGCTCGGGAGGCATCATGTCGTCCACGGTTGTGGCGCAGTTCAAGAGCCAGCTGAGTTCGCTGCTGGAAGTGCTGAACGCGACGGAGCCCCACTTTATCCGTTGCATTAAGCCGAACGACCAGGCCAGTGCATCGCAGTTCGAACGGAGGCGTCTCCTGGAGCAGCTACGCTGCAGTGGCGTGCTGGAAGCAGTCAAGATTTCTCGCAGCGGCTATCCTGTGCGTTTCCCTCACGATGTATTTATCAAAACGTACAGCTGCATCTTGTCACAGGTACCGAACGCCCAGGGCCAACCGGAGAAAGAGGTGGCAGCACGGATGATTGAAAAGTTGGCCACAACGCTCGATGTCGTGACGAATGCCAAGCACCCTCCGTTTCAAGTGGGCAAGACGAAGGTCTTCTGTATTCTCGAAGCTCACCAAGCTTTGGAGGCTGCTCGATCGAAGGCTCTGTACAAGTCCGTCATTACTTTACAGCGGTACTGCTTGGGCTACACAATGCGCACTCGTTATCAGCGAAAGCGTCGATCATGTATCCGAATCCAGGCGACTTGGCGTTCATGGTCGTGCTGGCACCGATATCAACGCATCATCCGCCGTGAACGAGCAGCGATTACTCTACAGAGTGCGACCCGTGGTTTCTTGGTAAGGAAGGAGCTCAAGCGCATCCACGCGGCGACTGTCATCCAGTCCTTTGTACGTGGGTGGCTTGTACGACGGGAATATTCTGCCAACACGCTGAGCTTTGAGCACGACGTATCGTACGTGGGCTCACTGGACGAGCGCAGCACTTCCGCGAGTTCGATTTCCCTCTCAGGGTCGATCTCTTTAAAGGACCGGAAGAACACGACGATCTCGTTCCAGAGCTCGGTGTCGACTAGCGAGCGCAGTGCCAGTGACTACATGGGTGACTACACGGACACCGACGGAAGCATGAGTATCCGAAGCAGTTCCCGCGCATCCAGAAAGAAACTGCTCGAAGGGTACGAACCTCCCAAGCACGTCCAGAACGAGTACGAAATCGTCTGGGAGTGTGGCCTTCTGGGCCTGTACTTCGAGAGTGACCCGATCTCCGGAATGCCGATCGTGCGTCGTGTTCACGAGAGTTTGAGCAACTGCGCAGACATCTTCGAGGTTTCTCGTGGCGACGTTCTTCTTGCTGTGGGTAAGGTGAAAGTGAAGAAGGGGGACATTCGTCGTATCCTGACGTTGCTACAAGAAGTCCAGAAGCCTGTGCGTCTGCACTTCCTTCGCAACCCGACCGAGTCGTTCCGTCTGCGGTCGGGATCGCTGGAGCTGCTGGGCGAAGAGGACTACGAAGTGCTGTGGAAGGAAGGCGTGCCTCTCGGCCTTGGCTTCCGTCCCGACCCGAGCACGGGATACCCGTGCGTCCTCCAGTCGCAAGGCAACCCGCTCTTGCCCGGCATGTTCAATGTGCGCGCAGGGGACCACCTCGTCTTCATCAACGAGTTTTCGACGCAGGGCGTGCGCTTCCAGAAGGTGATCGACATCCTGGAGAGTGGGCCAAGGCCAGCAGTGCTGCGCTTCCGCCACACTGACCTCGTGGAAGACCCTCACCACCAGCTGGACCAGACGAACCCGCTGAACAGCTCGGTCCTGTCGAATCCGCAGGATGACTCGCACTCCAACGGGATGTCTCGCCTAACGCGTCCTTCTCGTGTGAGCATGAACCCGAAGAACGACCACTCGCTGTACTACATCACGTGGAAGGAGGAGGACGGTCCGCTGGGTATCGTCGTCAAGCAGGAGAGCACGAGCTACTACCCGCGTGTGATCAACGTCAAGAGCGAGGGAGCGGTCACGCGCGAGTCGCAGAAGAACCGCGTGGAGATCGGCGACGTCCTGCTGAGTATCAACAACAACAACATCAGCAAGATGGGCTTCGGCGCAGCCATGAAGCTGCTGCAGAAGGGCCCCAAGCCGCTGCTTCTCATGTTCCAGCGTCCGCGTAACTCGTTGTCCATGACCACAAGGAGTTGCAATCTGTAGTGCTCGTCTCCCCGTAGTTGTCGTAAGTAATCAAGTTTTGAAGCCGCACGGACTGCAAGTGACGGCGGCAACCGCGAATCTACAGCTCGAGACGGCCAAGGCTGCAGACGAGGACGCAGAGAAGGCTCTCCAGCCCCACTCGCAATTGAGCCGCTCAGCTTTCGTCGTGGGCCTTTTCCGATTTCGGCCATCGGCAACGACGACCGCCTTGAAAGTATTTGAATATTTGGTTTTGTTATAAAGAAAACTCATATTTTCACGCACGCCAGCGTTGAGATCTACGAAGTTTTACTGGAGAGTGCAAAGTGGACTTGAATTGACCGTTTGGCTAGGGAAATACAGGTTCTACAGCGCTCGCTCTACTCCTTCTTGTCCTGGCGGAGGTGGGAGAGTATGGCGTCGATGTCGTCTGAGTGGTCCGTGATGAAGTAGCGGCCCTCGCGCTCGACCATCTCACCCTTCTCGTTGAAGAAGATGAGCGTTGGCACGGTTTTGACGCCAAACTTTTCGCACAGGGCGAGCTTGAGGTCGCGACGCGCGTAAGGCAGGGCGATCCACGGCATCTCCTCGTAGTACTCGGTGAACTTGGCCTCCTCCTTGTCCGAGGACACGAAGACGATCTCCAAGTCGTTGTGGCCGGCCTCCTTGATGTCCGAGTAGACCACGTCCAGCAGCGGCGTGAATTTGCGGCACGGCGGGCAGTAGTGGCCGCTGAAGTAGAGGCCGATGACCTTCTTGCCGGCCAGCGCCTGCGACGTAGGCACCACCTCGCCGCTCTTCAGCATCAGCTCGTTCTCGAGAAGGGCCTCCATTGTATAAAGTTTTGCTTGAGAATGCGGAAGGGGAAGCAGGGATGAGCTCGATGAAGGGAAAGCAGGAATGAGCTCTTGGTCTCGTTGGAAAGAGAGCGAGGTTCGAAGACGTTTTGGCGGGACGCGCGCTGATTGGGCAAAAGCGAAACGTCACGAACTGAGCTGACGTAATATGGCTACATCGTAAACGAAACCAGAACGACCTTGTCGGATTGATACCATTCATTTTTGTGAGTTGCTGCCTGCGCTACGCAACTCGGTTTCCCTGCTAAACGCTACTCAAAACGCATCGACGCTGCTGCGTCTGTTGAAGCTGTCTCTGCTACTGCTGCATCTGCTCGTTGATCTCCTTCTTCTCGTCTCCTATTCTTCGTTCTCGCACTGCTGCTTCAGCTGCATCCTCGCGCACGGCTTGGACGCCGAGCAATCGCGGCAGGCTGCTCTCCTTGGGAAGCACTCGCCACTTAGCAGTAGTAGTAGCCCCCGAACGGGCGACCGAACAGGCAGCTCGAGCCGTAGATGCGGCGGCCGAACAGGTTCCAGTAGTTGATCGGGTAGCGCCAGCCGTAGCGGAAGCCTCCGAAGTACGGGAACGTGTAGCGCCAGCGGTATGTGATTCCGCCCGTCGGGATGAAGCCTCCTCCTCCCATGAATTGCTCCATCTGCTCCTTGTTCGACGGCACCGGCTCCTTATCGCCGATAACAGTCACTCCAGGCGGGAGCTGCTCCGTAGGGGCAGCTTCAGCCGCCGGTGCAGCAGGAGCGTCGTCGGCGTGCGCGCAGCTCAGCATGGCCACCAGCACCACCAGCAGAAGGACGGCGAAACGCTTGATCATGGTGACAGGAGCTCTTGGAACTGGTAGGTCTTGGACGGAGTGCTCACAACTGCGCAAAAAGCCGAATGACCCTCGGAATGGGGCGTGCACGCCTCCCCTCGCAGTAGACCAAAGGAGCTGGCGTCACTCCTGTCGACATGGCAGTTGGAGAACCCTGTGCTCGTGGTCAGCCCGTTGCAGCGCGGTAACCAAGAAATATCCTCACTTGCCGCCAACGCCCGTCGCAGGCAAAGCCTGGTCTCGTATGGCGCTTTTTGCCGTGAAAGCAAACGTGATCTGGGAGCACACAGGCACGCTAGCGTTGTCCATTGTCAATTGCTGTCATTCTGTTGCGAGGAATGCTCCCAATGGCACCCGCCAACAAGGTCGCGAAGCGGCTTGTACATTTGTACGGGGGACAGTCACTTGGTTGTTCGCTCGCCCCCATCTCCTCCGTCACCGCTTGGCATTGCACCAGTATGAGCATTCGAGCGCTCATCGGCTGCAGGGGTGATCTTGGCTGGTGCTGAGTGCAGACTTCAAATCTGTAGGCCATTCGCGTGGCAGGAGTTCGATTCTCCCTCGCCTGCGCCTTTTTCCTAAAACATCTAAGAAATCGTATGCTTCACCCACGTCCCGCATCAAAAGCACCTCGACAAACAACTGCAACATTGAAAATGATGGCAACAGTTTCTCCACTTCCACCGCCAAAGTCCGCCGAGGTTGCTCAAACCAGCGCCGCGTTTCCTCAATGAGCCGCGTTCGTGTAATCAAAGCTTGCATCCAAGCTCGGGCATCGAGGCCGATCGCTTGGCGGACGTTCATTGGTTGCTGCCCACGTCACATAGGCCGAAACACGCCGACCACCAACGACGCCGACGTGCGTCCGCTCCAGTTCGCAATAACCCCATTAGCGACTAGCAAGACCCCCCTCCGTTCCGTCACGATGCCGCGCCAGCTCCAGCCCCAGCAGCTGCTGACGCCCGTGCCGTCCGACATCGCCATCAGCGACGCCATCGCGCCGCTGCCCATCACGGAGATCGCAAAGGCCGCCGGAATCGTACGCATAGTCGACTATTGCAAGATACTTTCCACGGCCAACGGGGATTCTGGAGCTCTGCATTGACTGGAAAACTTGTGCATTTTGCTGCAATTGCTGCAATTGTAGTTGCCCGAGGAGGTGGTGCCGTACGGCTCGACCAAGGCCAAGATCTCGCTGCACGTACGCGACCGGCTCAAGGACCAGCCCAATGGCAACTACGTCGTGGTCACGGGCATCACCCCTACGCCACTGGGCGAAGGCAAGAGCACCACTACGATTGGGTACGTGTGCAGGCTGTGAGAGCTGTTGGGGGTGGAACGTGTCGAGGAACTGATGACGATATGCACGTTTTTGTTGCTTGACAAGACTGTGCCAGGCGCTGGGTGCCCACCTCGACAAGAAGGCGTTCGCGTGCATCCGCCAGCCTTCGCAGGGCCCGACGTTCGGCGTCAAGGGCGGCGCTGCGGGCGGAGGTTACGCACAAGTCATCCCCATGGACGAGTTCAACCTGTACGCAGAAGCTTTGCTTGTGCTCTTTTGGCGAAGGTGGCGTTGCTGACGTCGGTCTTGTGTGTGCGTTGCGCTTTGGTTGAATTGCAGCCACCTGACGGGCGACATCCACGCTATCACTGCGGCCAACAACCTGGTGAGTAGCGAGCTGAGGTTGGCTCGATTGCCTTGCAATGATTGAGCGTTGGGTATTGACTCTGGTTCTGTGCTTCGTAGTTGGCTGCTGCCATTGACACCCGCATGTTCCACGAGAACGCGCAGACCGACAAGGCGCTGTTCCGTCGTCTGTGTCCGACGGCCAAGGACGGCTCTCGCAAGTTCTCGCCCGTCATGCTCAAGCGTCTGCAGAAGTTCGGGATCACCAAGGTGTCGCCCAACGACCTGACAGACGAGGAGATCCACCAGTTTGCTCGCCTTGACATCGACCCGGACACGATCACGTGGCAGCGAGTGCTCGACACGTGCGACCGGTTCCTGCGTCAGGTGATCGTGGGCGCTGGTCCTACCGAGAAGGGCCAGACTCGCCGGACGGGCTTTGACATCACTGTGGCTAGCGAGATTATGGCCATCTTGGCGCTCACCACGAGTCTGAAGGACATGCGCGAGCGTCTGGGGCGCATCGTGATCGGTATGAGCCGCAGCGGCGAGCCCGTGACTGCTGACGACCTGGGCGTGGGCGGCGCTCTGGCTGTACTCATGAAGGACGCCATCCTCCCCACGCTCATGCAGACGGTGGAAGGAACCCCCGTGTTCGTACACGCTGGGCCGTTCGCTAACATCGCTCACGGGAACTCGTCCATCATCGCTGACCAGATCGCCCTCAAGCTGGCTGGTGAGGAGGGCTTCGTGGTCACCGAGTGCGGCTTCGGTGCCGACATCGGCATGGAGAAGTTCTTCAACATCAAGTGTCGCACGAGCGGCCTGACGCCGCAGTGTGTGGTGCTCGTGTCCACGATCCGTGCGCTCAAGATGCACGGCGGCGGCCCCAACGTCGTGGCCGGCAAGCCGGTACGTTCCGTGACAGTGTTGGCAAGGTGGAGAGGGCTACGATGTGCTCATTTGTTGTTTTTCTCCTTGCCAGCTTGACCCCGTGTACGTGGAGGAAAACCTCGAGATGCTGGAGCGTGGCTGTGCCAACATGCAGCACCACATCCGCAACGCGTTGAAGTTCGGCGTGGCTGTCGTAGTGGCCGTGAACGTGTTCGCGACGGACTCGCCGAATGAGGTGGAGCTCGTGAAGCAGAAGGCGCTGGAGGCTGGAGCCACCGCTGCCGTCGAGAGCAACCACTGGGCTGAGGGTGGCAAGGGAGCGAAGAACTTGGGCCGCGCTGTCATCACGTCCTGCGAGAAGATGCGCGCGCAAGGCAGTCCGTTCAAGTTCCTTTACCCGCTCGAGTTCAGCATTCCCGAGAAGTTCGAAGTCATCTGCAGTAAGTTGCTTGGTGAACCCTGACCAGCTTCGTTGACCGTGTAGCTAACGTGATGTTTGTTTCTCGTGTGTACAGAGGAGATTTACGGTGCTGATAGCGTCGAGTTCAGCGAGGAAGCCAAGAAGAAGCTGGCCGTGTACTCGGAGCGGGGCTACGGCAAGCTGCCCGTGTGCTGCGCCAAGACGCACCTGAGTCTGAGCACTGACCCGAGGGCGAAGGGCGTGCCGACGGGCTTCTCTGTCACAGTGCGTGACATCCGCGCCTCGGTGGGTGCTGGCTTTGTCTACCTGCTCTGCGGAGACATGATGACGGTGCCTGGCCTCCCCACGCGTCCGGGTTTCTACGATGTCGACCTGGACACCGAGACGGGCAAGGTCATCGGTTTGTTCTAAGCAACACGCACAAGCGAAGGCGCCCGACAACCAGCAAAGGGCGGCATGTCGTGACCACACGCCCCCCTCTCCTTCCTGTCCCGTTCCGCTGCAGTAGCTAGAAAACCCCATCATAAACCTTGATTTGTGCATCCATGAAGTTCGTATATATTCAGCGATCCTGCGGCCTATTGACTCACCGCTCAGCTCGTCTCTGTTGCAGCTGGTGCCGGCGTCTCGGCCGTCGATGCAGCGTCGGTGGGCTTTCCCTCCGAGCGGTTGTTGAGGAACGTCTGCCAATGGTAGAACTGTTGGCCGTGCACGAGCGTCATGAAGTCTTCCCGCGCGATCATTTGGCGGAACCGCTCGTCGTCCAGCATGTCTAGGAAGGCCAGACAGTGCGGGTACACGATGTACTTGGCGTATTGCGGCTGCTTCCAGTACTTGAGGTACTGCAGGTAGTGCATGAACGCTGGGTTCTCGAAGTATCGGTTGATGGCCAGGACTAGACGAGGAAGAGCGTTAGATAGACGGGGAGAGGAGAAGGAGCAGGAGGAGACGCACGCACAGTTGAGGTACGCGGGGCTGGCCAGGCACTGGATGAACTCCAGCTCCATCTGGAAGCGGATGTCGTTCGAAGGCACCTCGACGCTCATGTTTGTTTGTTGGCTTTTGTTTGAGGAACGGATCGAACTTAGTCGAATTTCAGTTTTTTGCTGGAGCTTTTGGTGAAGAACACTTGCTTTTTCACACTTCTTGTGGACCTTTCTGGGATAACAGCCTTGCTGGTATTTGTTGAATTGCTTGCTGGTAGCGAATTGCTTGAGCATGACCTCCCATCCACGTGGGTATTTGCACAGTGCTTCAGGCTTCGACACAAGACGCCACGAAAGATTATTTAAGCTTAGATTACGGTCAGCCTTCGAGCTGATTGTTGTGGATGAACTGTTTCCACTTTAAACTATTAAGGTTGAGCACTCACGAAACGAGCTCGAAAAAGATGCCTGAGCTAGTCATCACGGAATTCGGGCCTGATGGCGACGAGGAGGCGGTCAGCTCGGCCGGAAACAGAACGTCATCGTGCATGGTCTCGTCAGACCAATCGGCTTCAAACGCCAGATTGGACAAGGACGCCTTGAGATCGTCGTCACTGGTCTCTTCGGTTCCGGTGTCTTCACGGAACTGACCGCTCTGAGTCATCGCAAAATTGGGGTGACGGTGCTTGAGCTCCAGCGGCACGACGGACGAGCAGCTCGTCGGGGACAGGCAGCTATTCTCATACTCCAAAAACATCAAATCATCGTCGTCGGTCGGCTCGGGCGCCACCGAGAGCGAGGCAATGCCCGCTGCGAGCGACGTCATTCCGGTGATCGACTGGGGCGGATTCCTCAGCACGGAGCTGAACTCGTCGTCGGAGAGCACGAAGCTGGACGAATCGGCGAACTGGCTCAGCGGGCTGAGGCTGCGGATGGTGTCGATGCAGCGCATCATGCGCAGCGAGAGCGGGATCGTCGAGAGCTGGATCCACAGCTGCGTGCTCGGGTTGCTCTGCAGTCTCACGACCATGCGCATCTGCTGCGACGGGTTGAAGGCGAGACTGCTGCCAACGACGTCGCCCCGCTGCTGGGCTCTTAGAAAGTCCTCGAGCTTCTCGGCGTCGCCGACTGTCAGGAACTGGAACAGGTTGCCGCCGTAGAGATCCGCGGCTTCCTCGGCGCCGAACTCGGGCGCGCACGTGTCCGCCACGAAGATGAACTCGCCCGACGGAAGGCAGTAGGCGATCCGCTTGCCGCTGGGCATCTGGTTGATCTCCAACAGCGTGACGGTGCCGAGCCCCATGGCCGTCAAGTCAAAAAGTGACCGCTTCTGGAGTGGTGCTGCGGCTGAGGACAGTCTCCGGACTGAAAAAGAGATCGAGGGACTGTATAAGAACTGGCAGAGAGTGATTGACAGAGATAGCTTCCTGTCGTCGGCGTTGGGACCTGGCACCCGAAAGCAAATCTGGCAGAGTTGGCGCTGGGTTTGGGCGATGGGGGGCGGAGGACGCGGGTGGTGCAACCCGTTGCAAACTGGTGGAGCCGTCTCCGGATCGTCAATGGGGCAACGGTTGAACCATCGACGAGCGTCTGCAAAAAGGCAATGGAAACCCGACGAAACCAGATCGCGCGGTGCTCAAGCCTTGACGCCGGAAACCCTACAAAAACGGTCGCAGCGAAAGAGGTGGGATATCTATTCATACAGGTTGTCTAGGCATAGTATTTAGGTAGATATCCGAGTTCGGGATAGATCGGAATTGACGGGGTGATCCAAGATGGCAGGGATCGCAGGTCCCTGGTTGAACTTGGACTGCGCCACTGACGTGCTTTTGGTACAGTGTGTACCCTTCAAGCAGCCGCTCATTGGCTGAAAAGGCCCAGCCAGCCAAATAGCCATTCAACCTAGATGCAGCAAGATGCCGAGATGGCGGCGCCGCTTGACGACACCGAGTACCCCGTGGCGCTGGGCGAGTCCCTGATGGAAGACGAACAGCAGGAGGAGCAGTACAATGGCGACGTGTTCACGTCCTTCGGCTACGAGTTCCAGCCCGCGTCCGTGGACAAGAGCACGCCAGGCCTAGTCAGCGTGGATGGATCCAGCGTGCACGTGCTCATGGGCTCGTCCAACGGCGCACCGGGCGGCGTGGGCTTCAAGGGCAAGCTGGTGGAGCACAAGGAAACCGACTGCCTGCTGATCTTCGACGGCAGCGGCTTCCGACTCGAGCGCTGCCCGTTCTCCTGCATGCAGCTGCGTCACGTGCGGGCGCCGACGCCACGGCGGCGTGTGCAAATCCAGGCCGAGACAGCAGCAAGCAACAGCAATGCAGATACAGCAATAACGGCATCGAAGCAGGCAGCTACAGGACCAACTAGGACAGGCAAGAGACCGGTGGGCAGACCCAAGGGATCCGGCACCAAGCGGCCTGTTGGGAAACCTAAAAGCTCGGGCGTCAAACGACCAGCCAACAGCTCGGGTGCAAAACGACCAATTGGAAGACCGAAGGGATCCACAAAAGCAGCGATCGCAGCCAAGAAAGCTCGGCTAGCGGCTGAGGTAGCAGCGCAGAGCTCAAAACGTGACTAAATAATGCGATGGAAATTTCTCATTGCACACTGCGTGTCGACAATGCAATTTTTCATGCGCCGTTCGACAATCGCTGGAGACATCGTCCTCTCTGTCGATGCGCGGTCTTGCTTGGTATTCTCCAACGCGTGCCTATTAAGACGTCGTCACACAGGTGCGTTCTTGCCGAGGCCAAGCCGGCGTCATTCATTGTCGGAGAACGTGGTGTACGCCACACCAACTATGAAAAGCTTCGACCGGTATCTGAGAACACCGACCCGTTCCACATTCCTTACAAATGCACAGTCAAATCAGGTAGGTGGGACCTCTAGTGTGGGGGTCACGTTTTCTCGCTTCTTCACTTTGAAGAACACCAGCTGCAGCCCAACGAGCATTGGAAAAGCCTCCTCGTCCTTCGCCCCCCCAGGAAGCCTCCAGCATGAGCAAACCCAATAAGCGCCGAGAGACGGACGTCATGAAGCTGTGCGTATCGATCTCCCGGCTGTCATCAACGAGAAGAGCGTCAGAAAACAAGCATTCCTGGAAGCTCCACTAACTTTTTCATCCTTGAATGGTCTCGTGCAGCATGATGAGCGACTACGAGGTGCACCTGACGGACGAGACGAAGACCAGCGACATGGACGTCAAGTTCCACGGCCCGAAAGACAGTGCGTAGCGTTCGAACATTGAGGCCGCAGATGTTGCTCGCTCTACTCACGGTCTTTCTTTCTCTTTCTCTTGTGCATGAGAAGCCCCGTACGAAGGCGGCGCCTGGAAGATCCACGTAACGTTGCCCAAGGACTACCCGTTCAAGTCACCGTCCATCGGCTTCATGAATCGCATCTATCATCCCAACGTGGACGAAACGTACGGCATCATGAAACTCGAACAGTGAAAAGAGACAATGTTGACGGATTTTCTGTGGTATTATGGCAGGTCGGGTTCGGTGTGCCTGGATGTGATCAACCAAACGTGGAGCCCAATGTTCGGTGAGTTTGTTAATAGTATTATTGCGGTGGAGTTTGAAGAATACTTAATCAAATTGTGTATTTCAGAGCTGGTGAACATTTTCGACATGTTCATCCCTCAACTGCTCCGCTATCCGAACCCAAGCGACCCGTTGAATGGCGAGGCTGCGTCGCTGCTCATGAAGGACGCCGAGTCGTACAATAGAAAAGTGAAAGGTGCGCAAAATTTCTGGCTTGCTTGCAGACTTGGGTCGGCGCACAGAATGGATAACGTTTCTTGGGTTGTTGATGCAGAGTATGTGCGCAACTACGCTTCGCAGCCCATTGAGATGGGGAACCAGGAAGAGGACAGTGACGTCAGTGATATGAGCGACATCGAGTAGTGCTTCTCACGGCACAACCGCCCAAGCACCTGACACTTCACAGTAGACCGACCGACCTGGCGGAATGCAGCTCTAGCATGGACGTTCACTTGTGATCTGCTAGCGTCAGCCAGTGTGTACAATGTCTCCCCACTGCATGTTCATTTCCGTTATTCCTCTCCATGTCGTAACAAAAAAGAAAGGAATAGCACTTCTTCTCTTTTCTCAATCCAAATTCTGGGAATAAAATGAAATACTCAGGCAAAAACGCGTTACTTGGAGAGGAAGTTGGACGAGTCAGCCTTCCTCTGGATGTAATGAGCGTTTCGACGAAGACGGTCGCTCATGTTGCTCTCATTGTCAAGGTACGCCTCCGAATGCAGTTTCCTACAATTCACAGAAACGAAATTGTTAGTCAACCCCGGCATGGGTAAGATACAACAAGCGACGGCGCTCTTACCGCAGAAATTCGGGGTTCGTTTTCGCAGCCTCTTGCTCGCGCTTGTCTAGCTCGTCCTTCTTCAGGGTAGCGCGTTTGGCAATGATCTCCTCGCGCTTTTGGGCATCTTCCACCATCTGCTGAGCCATGCGCCTCTTCTCGTCGTCTGTCAGCACACGAGTTTCTCCACGAGATGACTTGCCCAGCTTGCGTCGACGATCCTCTTCCTCTAGCCGTTTAGCCTCACGAGCCTTCGCCACATACTTTGCGTTGGGGCCGAGCGACGTCTTATCGACATCCTTGGATTCCACGGCTCCAGCTTTACTAACGAGGCCATACTTCCCCTCCGTATCCAGCGGTTTACGCCTGGACTCTGGTTCCTTGCGACGGTGCTCCTCATTGCGATCCTTGGTGGATTCTTTCGCTCGGTCGCGCGAAATGCTGCGGCGTCGACTACTTCGCTCCTGCCCTGTCAGCTCTCGTCTTGACGGGCTGCGGTCGCGAGACGAACTACGACGTCGGTTGCTTCGGTCACGTCGATTGTGTTCGTGTCTCAGAGGGCTACGATCGCGTGGCCTGTTGTGCCCAACTTCAGAGCTACGGGAGCGACGGCGGTCACGATGGTACCCACGGTTACGCGATCGACTTCTCTCGCGACGGTCTTCATCACGATCATCGGCACCGTGTCGTCTTGGTGGTGTTCTACTCCGCCGATCGGCCGATCGGTGTGTTGGTCGAGAAGGCGGTCTATTGCGACCAAAATCATCCGGAGCTTCAGTCCTTGGGCTGCGGCTGCGGCTGCGATTCCCTACTTCACGCCGAGGAGTGCGACTCCGACTGCGTCCTCCGTGCTCATGATGACGGGGGCTGCTTCGGCTATAGCGATGGTCTCCTGTCGGGCTCGAATGACGTCGGTCTCTAGATGAGCTTCGACCTCGACGACGCTCCTCTTCATTCCGCTTCGAGATCGAACGACTTAGGCGATGATCATCAGGACTGCGCTCCCGGCTTTCTCGCTCTCCGTGACGCGGGCGACTAAGGTCACGGTCAGCACCACGGCGAGGGGGAACAGGCGACCTCGATCTCCCTCGCACACTTTCCTGTCCACGTTGGTGCTTGGAAGGATAGTTCCTACGCACATCATCCCCGCTGGCGTCACTTGGCTCACTTTCCTCCTCGTTATGCCTTCTCTTTTTCAGGCGTCGCTTCTCCTCCTTCCTTGCATGCTTTCTCTCCTTCTTGGCCGCCTTCTTGGCTTTCTTCCTGGCCTTCTTGTCCTCCTTCAGACGGTCCACTTCGGCCTTGATCTTGTTCATTTTGACCGGGTTCTTCAGCACCTGTTCACGTGCCGCCTGCTGCCGCTTGCGGATGAGCATCATAGGGTCTTCATTGAGCCTCTGGAAGGCGTCATTGGCCGGCAGCGCACTCTTCGAGAGCTGCAGAGAGCCGTACTTGGTCGTCGTGGACAGATCCACGTCTCCTTTGGCCGCCTTCTCGTCCTCCCCTTTGTACTCCTTGCCCAGCAGAAACTCCTCCGCCGTCTTCTCTCGAGCCGCCGACGGCCCTTCGTACATCCAGTCCACGCGCTCCACGGCCGCGGACTTGTTGCCCTGCGAAGCCTGGAGCTGTCGCAGCTCCTGCATCTGTCGCTCCTCCTCGATGTTCTTGCGCAGCTCCTCCACCTTCTTCTCCTCGGCCGCGTGCTTCTGCTCGGCTATCCACACCTTCTCCACATTCTGCAATAAAGGGAGGAAAGGAGTCACTACAGAGTAACAAAGGGGTGGTACGGCAAGGAGAAGAAGACCAAGAGGATACGTACGCGCAGATTGGCTGTGTGCCAGCTCTTCTTGGCCAGGAACGCTAACGACATGGCAGCTCGACGTCCACGCTTCAGTAAAGTAGCTGCTCGATGGAAAATGTATGTCGGACTTAGTCGGATGTTGATGTGTAGAACACTAAGTTGTAAGTTTTGCCACTTTTTTGAAGTTCTTAAAGATCATGGAAGGTCGCGTGGGTCAAGATGGCGGCGCGGTGCGTCGCTCGGGCGTGTTTTCGGGACGACAAGTGCCTCTGGAGATGGGAACGGTGCGTGTCGGGGGTTCTGGAAGGCCCGTGCCGGCTTTGTTCGCCGCGGCAGCCTCTAGACGCGCCGGAGCTGCAACCCAGGAAGGTGTGACAACGTCGACGAGAGCGTTGTCGCCTCGAGTGGCCTTGGAAGTGAGGCTTGTGGAGTTAATTATTGTATCCTTGCGGGTGTTTATTGATCCGGTAGTGTGAATGTTGCTGCAGACTCATCCACGAAGCCCGTTCAGACGGCAAGAGACGTTGTCAGAAGTACGGTTTACTTGCTCTGGTTGAAGAGGAAGCTCAGTAGTAACTTTTGTGTCGTAGACTGTGGTTCGAGTTCCAGAGGACGCCTCAGCTTCACGCTATCACGTGAAAAAGGTCACTGGGCCACACCCTCTGAGTGCTCGGTCTCCTCAGCTTCGGTTCATGGGGAATGCGTCTACACCGAACAAGGTTGCTACAAGTTCAACTGGGTTAACGACTTCTCGACAGGATGGGACGGAAGTATCTATGAATGGTGACGGTATTTGGACTGATCGGGCTCAACATACTTCGAGGAAATCACATTTTCCTGAAAAGGGATTGTCAAAAGCTTTGGAGCAGCAAGAACTTGATGTGGAAGAGCAACTCGCGCAGGGTGGAAACGATGTGTCCGCGGTTGATTTGATGTTGACGGAAGAACATAAAGAGGAGGTGGAAGAAATAACACCAGCAGTGAACACATTGCGCGCAGATTCGGAGGATATGCGACCGCCGGAGCTACCAAGTCGACCGAGGCTCGCATTGCTTTCTGCGAAGGCCGGTGCGGGCACTTTTGTGTCTAGTATGCCTTCTCTCACCAAGTTACGAAGCTCGTTCACTGCGCGAGAGCTGGCTTTATTCACGCAGCGACTAGACACGTCCGATGGAAATGCACAAACTCGGTATCACGTAGCATCGCACCCGCATTCCGCCGTACCAGCTAGTTCAACTTTGGCTCAACAGACCAATCCAATCCGCGCTAAAAGTCGTGATGCAGGAAGCACTCATAAGCGCACGTTATCCTCGTCCGTGCGTCGGAGCAGTGCTTCACCCGACGAGAACTGCGAGGTAGAGACATCGTGGAGGCAGGTGGATACATCAATCGACCACATTTACGAGGACCCGTCGATAGACCAGGTGCATCTGCACTTACTGCAGAGCCACCAGAGCTCCAGTGGTCAGAAGAAAAGAAAAATGGTGGAGCGTCAGCGAGTTTTGGCTGCTGCATCCGGTCTCCGCGAACACCAGAGCGAGGAGCAGCGACGTCAGGAAGAATTGCAGCAGCGCAAGTTGCAACTTCAGAAGATGTCGGAAGCGATTCGGCTGCAAAACCAAAGAGCAGTGCGAGCAAGAGCAGTGCACTCAGCGGGGCTCGAGGGGCGACGAGTGAAAGCCGGTAGACGCTCTGACAAAGAACCAACGCTTCCTGAACGAAAGCCCCCCGTTCCCCGTCTGAGTCGTGTCGGTTCCTCGTCGAAGCGAAAGAGGAAGCCTAAGCATGAAACACTTCGCCCCCAAGGAGAAGTTAGCACTTCCATATTGATGGGATTGACGGCATCTTCGAGTGTTTCAATTACCCAACAGGAAGTGGTACCCGATGAAGAAGCCAATTCTCGTGAAGAAGACCCCATCCCACGTGCCGATCTCCACCAGGTTACGAAAAGGAAGCCCGCAGTCACCACACCTCGTTTGACGAAAAGGAAAAAGCAAGGAGCTACTGTGCAGCCACCAGTAAACGATGCGGCAGTTCGAGCTAGGGAAGAGCGGCGAGCAATTGCAAGAGAGTACATGCAGATGCAGAAACAGAGTCGGCGAATCTGGAGTGCAAAGGCGAAAGAGCAATCGCAGCGCGAACAGGAAAAGCGTCAACAACAGCTGGAGGTAGGAATCGGTGCTGTTACCTTCTTGAGTTGCCTACAGATATGACGATGCAGCTCTAATCCACTAACGGCAACATGTTTGGATGTTCTGTTGTAGATTTTGGAAGCCACACGGTTGAAGAATTTACGTCTCTCTAAAAAGAGGCCAAAGGATCGAAAGCAACCCGAAATTGACTACACATTGCCTGAGGATGACTCTCGAACGACGACTGTAGCTCTCTCTGTTGCTCCTGCCCTCAGCCAAGTTCTTCACGATGTGATCATTAATACGCTCACGAAACCTGAAACAAAGTCAAACGACAGAGGAAGTGAAAAGGATTTGGATCTCGATGAGCCCAACGTGGACAATGAGAATGATCAAGCTATTGGAAATTTCAGGGCTCGAGAGAGCTCACTTCATTTCGACACTGGAATTGCAAGCTCCGTGGTCAAATCGATAAGCACACCGCAACCGCATCACGAAGCAGAACAAAGTAATGAAGCTGATGAACGAGTTCGGAAGTTGCTCGAGCTCAGAGAGAAGGCAGCTGCACTGTCGGCTCGATTAAGTGGATTGAGGAACCGAACGGACAAGCCTGAGAGGATGAATTCATCGCAAGAAACGCTGGAACATGGACGCCTCAAACAACACGAGGACGCAGCGTCTGAGAGTGAACATCAATCTCCTTTTCAGCGTCCGGTAAACCATGAGATGGTCAATTTTGACAATCGTCAACACATCACGGAGAGTGAAAGAGTTGAACGGGAAGGCGAATCAAGTGTTGGAAGAAGTGATAGCGGTGATAATGACCACAACAGCGAAGGTGGCAGTGAAAAAGTTTTCAGCAGACGTAGCGAATCCTCGAGTGATCATGACAGCTCCGGATTTGATGAGGATGCTGATGCTGAGCCTACACGGAGCAACCTGGTAGATGACGAATACGAATCCCTGACTATTACAAGAAGCCGGCAGGTTATACAGCATGACCAGGCAGCACTTCTTGATGCAGCCGATGATGTTGCTATCTACGATGAGAGTGGCAATGGTGACATTGATGTTCGGTCGATAGGCGTGTACAATATCGGAGTTGTGTGGCCACTGGAGCAGCACGAAGATACAGGAGGGGCCGTGCCCGAAACGCAGAAAAATTCGAGGGCAAAGTCGTTGAGTTCATCAGGTTCATCGTCATCATCGGGGTCAGCAGCGTCTCACCGAGATGAATGGCATGAGCAATTTGGTGAACGCTGTGATGACGTGAACGAAAACGATGATGAAGCTTTCGAAGTGGAATTCTACCAACAATTGAAGAACAGATTTCCTACATCTACTACTGCCGTTGATGAGAGGAAAGAGGACACAACGGCGTCGTACGTGGACGAAAGTGGAGAGGAAGTGAAGAGCGAGTCCGAGTCAGATTCGGATTCAGACATACTGGAATCTGTTGCTGTGCATTCCTCACGACAAAGGCTATCGCCAGCAGCAAGGAGCGTTGAATATCGGCAACAAAGTACTAGCCTGAGTCCACCGAACGCAGGTTTGATGCGACTTCTCCGAGAAGCAGACGATTCTTTAAGTGTCATCGACCGAGAAGCAAGAAAGCTGTACAGGGAGCAGAAAGAGCTTTCCGAGCGTAAGGAGGAGGCGGAACTGCAAAAGCGGATTGAAGCTGAGAAGAAGGAGTTGATTGAAAAGGACATGGCACTGGAGGCTGTCATGGCTACTTTAACGGGCAAAAATGTTGCTGGTGATGCTAGTGATGTTGATGATGATGTCCACTCTTGCGACGAGGAAACTGAGCTGCAAGCTGCACAGTATAAACGGTTGGAGGAAATCATGGATGAAGTAGAACAAGAGCGAGCTCGAGAAACCAGTAGTGCAGTTCCTGATGAGCCAACGCCAAGCGCTTCGGAGACAGAAAATACTCGAGAACCGACAAGAGGCATGAACCCAAGAGATAGAATGCCAGCCTCCCCCTCGTCCGATTTCTGGGATCACATGGTGTCTGCATCTACAGTCAACGAGTTTAGTGATTACCGACCTCGTGTGAAGATTGACGACTCGGAGCTTGTTGCCCAGCGGGAAGCACGGCTTCGAGAAGATGAACAGAAGGATGGATACGTTGATAGCCCACCTCGTGTTCATTCGCCGAGGACACTATCAAGAAGGCTGATGGCAGCTGTAGATTACCAAGAAACAATTTTCGAGGCCCATATGCAACTAAACATGATGGAGCACGCGCAGGAGTTGGAGACAGTGCAAACGGAAACGATCACGCTTGCGCAGGCCTTCAAAGAGGAGATGGAGCAGAATACTACTTCTCATCAGCTTGCGTTGGATCATGCGACGCTCGAGAAGAAGTTCGATGGGGACCTACAGGAGGTGGTGCAGCAATTGGATACCATTCGACAGGTGGAAGAACAGGAAAGAGCTGCATATGAGTCGCGAATGGAGCAAGAGCTGAAGTTAGCCAACTTGCGAGAGTGCAGTGTACAAACCGAAGCCTCCCAGCGAGTCGATGCGGCAACCTCAGCAGCTCTATACGTCGATGTATCGACGTCACCTCTCCGATCGGTTGTAGATGCTGCTGTTCAACACGAGACAGCAGAGCAAAGTCCAGCCAAGGAAGCTTCAGTCGCCGAATACGATAATGAACTGGAGTACGCGAGTGAGGAGGAAAGTAATGCTTACGAGGAAGCATTTGAAAAGGAGAGCCAAGTGCAGGTCGAGGCACAAGTTCGCAGAAAGACGAGTACTTCAGACGTGCCGTCCATCGCGGAATCCCTGAGTCACAGCACTCGTGAGAGCGAGAAGGATAGCGAGAGTGAAATCCAGTCGGTATTATCTGAGCGAGAGGGTGACGACGACTTCGAAGAATCAGCCACTGCAAAAAGCATTGCTGACGAAGAAAGCTTTGCTGAGGAAAGCGCCATGGCGACGGGTGCAGTGGAATCAGTCATTGATGACGAAATCCATGTAAGTGACCCAAACCATTTCACAACAAGAAAGGACGAACGTTCGGCGTCAATGGAATATGAAGATGATTTTGCGGCATCTTCGCCGAAGGTGAAGGCCATGGTGAGTGCCATGGGGTCGGTCATTGATGGCAACACCCACGAGAATGAATCGAACCGTTCCCCAACAAGTAGAGACGATGTTTCGGCGTCAATGGAATACGAAGATGACTTTGAGGCAAGTTCACCGAAGATGAAGGTCGTTCCCAATCGAAGCAATCGGGTTAACCAGGAAGCTTCAGTTGAAGACGCTGTTATAGATGAAGTGTTGAAAAGCGATGAAAGCAGAGAACACAGTCAAGAAGACGTCGACAGTGTGAGTGATGGCTCCATGAGTGGAGACGAAGTGCTTAGTGGCCACGTGGAGAGTGACCACTATTCCTCGCAGTTCGAAGACGGACTCCACGATGTTTCGAAGGATGAGAAAAAACTGATAGCTAAGCCAGCTGTGATCAGCAACGTCAAGACAGCAACAGTTCAGAAGCCTGACCTGGAGTTAGATATCACCCAGCCTTCTGATAATGTGGCAGCGGCCTATATTCGAGACCTTGAGCGGCGAAAGCAGGCAGAAGAATCGCTGCTCGATCTTCGATTGCAGGCGGTGAAACAAAAGTACCAGCGTGAATTGAAACAGCTTGGAAATGGCCTTGGAAATGAGCAGCTGGACGCGAGAATTGCTCGTGAACTCAAAATCCGTGAAGAAACGCTGACTATGGCGTTTTTGGCGGAGACAGCAAATGTTGAAAGCCTGAAAGCTGCATCAACAGCACGGTATTACCAAGACTTGCACGCGTTTCGATCCCTCTTTTCTCTGGATTGGCCGCACAGCGCGGCTCAAAATGATGGACAAAGTCACCAGTACGACATTGCGGCCTCTGTACACGCACCTCCTCCAGCCTTCTTTGGTCCACCCGATGGAGAAAACTGTGCTTTGGCCGAACGTACTGGGGACTATGATGATGATTTTGCGTCAGATGCTGGGAGTAGCCATGTAAAGGTTGACGACAACGTAAGTAGCCACATCAGTGCGTCAATTGATACTGAACACTCAGAGATGCACGACAACACAAGCGAGTCAAGCGATGTGCCAGATGCATCAGATGTAGCTGAAGAAGAAGACCTCGAGCAAGCCAACAAGAAGGGCCCTTCAGACTCTTTGAGTGAGGAAGAAGAAGAATATGACGACGAGTTCGCCTCAATCGGTGAAGATGCATCCGTTCGAAAAGCTACCAGTGTCGATGAAGTAGCAGAAGACAGTGAAATTGCTGACCAAGGGAAGAGCAGCAGCGTACGTGATGATAGTGAGTACGACGACGACTTCGCTTCGGTTAGCGAGAGCACGCCAGATCAGCTAGTAGGTCAGACAAGCTCCTCGGCGATTGTGGAGATTGAAGAGCAAGCCATCCAAGAGAGTGGTAGTCCCAGTGATGCCGGTGAGATTTCAAGTGACAGCGAGATCCTCGAGGATGAACCTGTCCATCACTCGGCTGAGGAGGATATGAGCAGTGACGACGTTGTTGATTCAGATCAGCGGAAGTACTCGAATGATGAGTTCGAGGACGGCCAACTGGAAGAGTCTGCTCTACCTCCTTCGGAAGGTATCGAGGATGAACCTGTCCATCACTCGGCTGAGGAGGATATGAACAGTGACGACGTTGTTGATTCGGATCAGCGGAAGTACTCGGATGATGAGTTTGAGGCTAGCGAGAGTACGCCAGATCTGCTTGAAGGCCAGACAAGCTCCTCGGCGATTGTGGAGGTGGAGATTGAAGAGCAAGCCATCGAAGTGAGCGGTAGTCCCAGTGACGTCGGTGAGATCCCAAGTGACAGCGAGATCCTCGAGGATGAACGTATTCAGCACTCAGTTAAGGAAGATGATGACTGTGACGACGTTGATGATTCAGATCAGCGGAAGTACGCAGATGATGAGTTTGAGGAGGGACAATCGGAAGAGTCTGCTCCACCTCCTTCGGAGGGTGTTCTAGGGAAGCAATCTTTAAGCGTTCGGGAGGGACAATCCAGCTTAGAAGATTCGTCGACAACAAGGCTACTAGTTGCTGAAGTTGCTATCTTACCGCGCGCAACTGGAGAAATGTACAACCCACACGTGTTGTTAGAAGATAGCGAACTCGCATCTGCAATTGAAACTGTGGTAGCGCAGCTTGCTACGTCGGGTGACCTCGGCAATCCTGGATCTGTTCTGAGTGACGACAAATCTCTGGCAGCTTCAGTCTCGGTGTCGGTCTCGCAATCACACGAGGAAGAAGAGGAATCTCTCACAAAGAGTATCGAAGAACGAGCTGCACGCCTTGAAGTTCTACGACAGAAAATCACAGAGCGCAAAAACGAAATTCTTGCTGTTCAGAAGAAAATGCGAGTTGAGCACCGCAGAGAGCGGCTGGTAGCAGAAGAGAAGATCTTGTGGAGTGAAATGGAGTCGGTCGAGAGATTGCTACACGCCGACGAAGCGGCGTTGGCTTTGTGCCGGCAGCGCAACCGGTTGGATCAGATGTATCTCGACGCAAAGCAGCAAAATCACTCGGTCGGTGGGAAAACTAACAGGGGCTCGTGTGAGCAAGGCCTCGATTTGTTGATTGGGTTCGACTATGTTGAAGAAGCACAGATCGACGAGCATCAGCAGCGGTCTCGTTCTGGTCTATCATCGGCGTCTGGAGCGGGTTCTAGCACAAAAGGAGTCGACTTGCTTGACAGCTATGCCTACGTTGAAGCTGTCGAGCCGATCAACTCCGATCCCGTTGCAGGCAATGTTCTTGGAGGATCGGCTATTTACCACGAAAACGCAGAGAGAGATGGGATGGGGGACGACATTGCGGGTGGTGAAAGTGTGAGAACAGATGCCGCCACTAGAGGGGATGAAGCTTCTCAACAACCGATAGTACACATTGAATCAAAGGACAGTCGAGAAGATGTTGCTGGAGAACCGAGCGCTGCGATGATGGAACATGAATATTCGAGTGTTTCAGCTGCAGACGGTGCTATTGATATCGAGTTGCAAGATAGCGCTGGCGAATGCTTTGCAGTCGATCCTAACGCTAAAGATGCTCAGCCGGGCGAAGCTGATGTAGCGGATGGCGTGCGACTTACCATCTCTCAGGACGATAGAGAAGCTGAAGAGAACTATGCTGTGGTTTCACAGAACGCAAGTTTTCAGCGCACCTATGACCCAGAGATTTCTGATAAGTTGCGGTTGTCCATGGAAAATATCTTGGACCAGCAAGATGCGTCGGATTTACTTGCTGGATACGCCTTCGTGGAATTTGCAGAAGCTGCTCCATCCGTGCGAGAAGAACTTCTGAACGTTGATCTCCTACGAAACTTTGACTATGTGGAGAAAGTTGAACATGTCGAGTTGGTGCAAGTTAATGGCACCAACACTGCAGAATTCTGTGCGTCAGAGGAACTCGACAATATTTATGATGACGCTGTAGTCGAACAGAATACCGGCCGAAGCGAGGTCTCGCCTGAAGCTTCCACTGTTCCTCCTGTAGATGCCCAACCACACGGGGAAAACGTTGGTGAACCTTTTGAGGATGCGAACAATGGCAACGCGGTCAACGATGTCAGTCCGATCGAAGCAGCCACCTTTGTGAAGAGTGGTCCACTGGCCTCCTCGGGTGGTGCTCCATCAGCAGAAGTCTCCAGAAATGAAGAGGTTGCCGACCGAGTAGCTTCTTTACTGTTCGCGGACTTGTTCCGAGAGCTGGAGAACGGTACGTTCTCGATCGTAAGAAATTGCCGACTTATCTACAAAACTAACGTTGCCGTGTGTTGTTTTTCTCAAGATATAATGTCCACCGTAAGCTACAGCAGAAATACCCAACAGCATCTTCACAAGCGAAAGCTGCAGGGTGCAATGCATCTAACAAGCACGGAAGATAGTCCACATATAGTTGTCCCGGGACCAGTAAGCGGTGTTATTGACAGACAAGTCGACGAAGTGGGGAGTAGATGCATGGATTCACGTTATATTGCGGATTGGAGTGTGGAGCAATCTTCAGACAGCGTTGAAGTTCAGTCTGTCAACATGGAGCCGGCTATCGAAGCCCCAGACGAACGTATTCTAGAAGAATACGCGAATACGCCGAACAGCAATACTGTTGTTCCTGATGATTCTGCTGATGAAAATATCACTGATACCTTGAAGCACCCGAGTGAAGACGAAGAATTTCCTATCGAGGTTTCCGAGAAGGTAGAGCTCGTCGAACGTTCTTCATCCCAATCGAGCGAAGACGGAAGCATCCAGCAAACAGCAACGGATTTAACCTCAAGGGTTGGAGAGCAAAACGCAAATGCTTCAGCCGAATACACACCTGTGGAAGAAAAGTTACGGGGCCTTATTTCTGACGAGGCAGTACGAAGTGTGCGAGTGGCAGACACGATTTTCGCCTCCATCTTCGATGAAATTTTGAGTTCGGAGCTGCGGTTCTGGTCCCGTGAACGACCAACAGCAAGCCGCACACAAACGGCAGTCCAACCAAGCCTCCATCCACAGATCACCGCATTTTCACCTCCCAAAACGCCTCGTGAAGCTGCAAAGCGCGCCCCCATTCCAGATCCAAGAACGAGAGATCGCGCAGCAGCACAACGAATTATGGATCAAGTTGAAATCGTTGATGGAGAGGTACGCTGACAAAAGCTTCTTTGATCGTCTACGAGTGCTTACTTGGCTTGCTAACTAATCGACTGCTCTCTCCCCATAGATCCGTCTTCCTGCCTTCGACAACGTAGATATCAAAACCGACTCCTCCACCTCTCAAGTCCTCTACGACGTTACTGCGGACATCGCTCGTGATTGCTTCAGTGCCATCCAGCAGTCTCTGTCAGGTCAGACTACACTCAACGATGTGTCGATGCTTGCAGTCATCCAACGCCACGTTCAGACGGAACTGGATGAGCTGCTCGCGATCCGAGAGCTGTCCGAGCACGAGCTAGAGCGACAACTGCAGCTGATTTCGGACGAAGCGGGTGCCGAGACTGGCCTCACGGGCGACGTGCTGCTTTCTCAAAACTGCGTCGCGTCCAACGCAAGCAGCATCGTGTCGAAAGTCCAGACAGAACTCGGCAGGACAACCGAGACGCTTTCAACAGTCCAACCTGCTCACCCGTCCTTGCTGCCTCGAACCCCAGTCTCCCGCGCCAAGAGTACTTCCATCCTCTCCTCACTACAAAACCAGCAGGATCAAGAATTGCAGCAGAGGATCACGGGTATGATCTTCCAAGATCTTCTCCTCGACGCTGGGTTGCCCTGAAATGGCAAGTTGAAGTTGTGCATACAATTTAATGTCAACCACATAATTCATGTTCACCACATCAAGTATATCAAAATGAGGAGCTCCATACATCCATGAGCTCTCCGGTGGTCGTGACTGCGCTGCTTGGGTGGCTGGAAGCCCATGGCGGCGCCGACAGCCTGCTGGACGTCAAGTACCTGGGCAAAGTGGAGGGCCACGGCGTGTTCGCCAAGCAGGACCTGGCCGCCAACCAAGTGACGCTGCGGGTGCCATTCAAGCTGACGATGAATGTCGAGTCAGCGGGACAGTCGGATCTGTCGCCCGTACTGGAGAAATACCCACAGATCCCGGACGACGAGGTGCTGGCAATGCACCTCATGCACGAACGCAGCAAAGGCAGTGCGTCGTTCTTCGCGCCATTCATCGCTTCGTTGCCCACGAGCTTCGACCTTCCGGTTTTCTGGTCGGAAGACGAACTGGAAGAGCTCAGGGGCACCAATGTGCTGCTGCTCCAAAACCTCATGAGGCAGCACTTGGATAAAGACTTTGAGAGCATCCACCAAGCGGTGGCGGAAGATTTTCCCGAGATATTCGGGACCCTGCCGACGTTGACCGTGGATGACTACAAGTGGGCTATGAGCGTCATGTGGAGCCGCGCGTTCGGCGTGAGAAGAGCGGGCAAGTACCTGCGCGTGTTGTGTCCTGCGATGGATATGTTCAATCACGATGTGAGGCTGGACAACCCGCTGGACGACTTTGTGTCGTTCGACGAGGAGACGCAGATGATGACGCACCACGTGCCGACGCAGGTGGCGGCGGGGTCGCCACTGCAGATCAGCTACGGTCAGTACTCGAACGCCAAGCTGCTGTATTCGTACGGGTTTGTTGCGAAAGAGAACGAACGTCGTGCGGTGGACTTCTGGATGAAGATCCCGCTGAGTGACCCGTACCTGAAGCTCAAGCAGAAGGTTCTCGATTCGAACGAGCTCACGGGCGAGCAGACGTACGACTTCTGCGGGACCCTGTTCAAAAACGATGTCGACGAGAGGCTCCTGGCGACTCTGCGAGTGATTTTGATGAGTGAAGAGGAAATCCGGCTGTACAAGAGGGTACGTTGGCTGTATGACAGCGTGGTGGGAGCAATATCTGGCCTGACCTGTCGTGTGTTGCTGTAGGCGTTCGAGTCGTCCATTCTCAGCGTGCGCAATGAGTTGGCGGTGTATGAAAACCTGCAGAGCACTTGTCGTCGCAAGCTCACGAACTATTCGACTACGTACGTGCAGTGATCCCTGATTGAGCCTGGATTGTTCGTTTTCGCCAACTATTTTGCTGTTACGAACCACAGGCTTGAAGAGGACGAAGCGATCCTCGCAGAAACCGATACCGAGGCGAACCCGCGACGGGCGTTCGCAGTCCGGGTGCGTCTCGAAGACAAGCAAGTGTTTTCAGGTGTGATCGACACGCTTGAACAGTGGAAACAGACTCTGCTCGACTCGAACTCTAACGAATATCCACCGAGCACCACACGACTGTAACTCGACAACGAGGGTTGTTGAATAACAACTTGTTTCGTGCCTTTATCCCCCTATGCTCAAGCTTTATTTTTATTCTCACGAGCTTCGCGGCGAAACAAAGCTTTGGTTACAGCGAGGAACGACACAGCTCGTCTCTTAAAAATTAGTTAGTCAGCTTGCGGTTCAGCAGCTGGCGCAGCACGCTCGGAGTGAAGTACGGCAACCGCGCGTTCACTTCTTCGTCCGGGAGGTACTTGGCGCCGCCGATGTGGCCGCGGCAGTTCGGTGCGCCACAGCGGCAGTCAAACTTCTCGTCCATGTCCCACTCGCTCGTGGAGTAGTCGAACGTCAGGTGCTCGCCCTCGGAGATCGGTTTGATCGCAATGAACGACACCTTGGCTTCGCTCTCGGCCATGTCGATGCGCGTGTTGGGGCTGCAGCTGTGGTTCACGAACTCCAGGCCTCCTGTGAAGTCCATGTGCTTGTCAGGCGTGATCTGCACCGTGAACCGAGTCGGCTTCGTGTACTGCAAAGAGAGATACGCTTGCGTTAGTCAGCGACGGACATCAGTCGAGGCACGACCCAAGGAAGCCCGTACCAGCGTGCCGGGGGCCGAGCCAATGACGTCGTCCTTCTTGAAGTCTCGGCCAGCCACCGCCGAGCGCCAGTGCTCGTCCCTAAAAGAAAACAATCGTGCGTTGTTAGACATTGCATTGGGAGTGAGGAACTGCAGCGGATAACTCAACGCACAGTTGCTCGATGTAGAAACGTCCGTCCGAGCCCTCAGGCACGTAGCTCAGCGCGCCGCTGTGCTTGGCCTCGTGGCCGTGGCCGTTGAGGTTTAGGCGCTTGGCGTTGGTTGAGGCGGTCGCCGCGGCGAAGTGGCGGCGCGTAATGCGAGCTGCGGAGCGAGACGCGAGTGAGATGTTGCGGGTCAGCATGGTGGCGGTGGGTTCTTAGCGGGGACTTGTGCGTCGTTCGAGGAGAATTCGACTGTGAGCCGAGATTGCGGAGATCAGTATCACCAATGCAGCCGCCAGGGTGACGACGGCGTTGCCACATGCTCGTTCCTGCCCGAAGAGGAAGGGGGTCCGTTGCGTTTCAAGTCGCAGATCCTCGCACCGTCAGATAAGGCTGCTGAACCCGGACATATGAGATTCAGTATGGGCGAGTCACACGTAAACGTTACGTGTAGCCGGTGCAACGTTGAACTTCAGCCTCGCTTCAACCTGCTTCAGAATTGGCTGGAAGATCAGAAGATCTCGCTGCTTGGATCGAGTCTGCTTGGCAGCATTTCGACGGCGCTGAGGAGCGACTGGCAAGACGCTGCTCAGCGCATTAATGCATTACTTCCTGTCTCCCTATTCGGCGGAGTTGTGTGCACGTATCGACACGGGGCCTCCTCGAGTGGTTGACACGTTCACGCCGGGTCCAGCGCCGAGTCAAGCGTGCGAATGCGCGTTGGCGTCTCGGTAAGCGCATCCTGCCGTGTGCCATCATCACTCGGGCTGCTTGGCTCCGCCGCTTTGCCTCCTTGCGCTTAGTCAGAGTGGAGATCCTACCAAGGTTGTAGCCGGGCACGTGAAGCAACACCTTCTTGGCAATCTACGCTACTCAAAGACTTTGACGCGCAATGACTCAGTCTGAAGTTCAGAGCTCCCTCCCGGCGTGTTTGCATTGACGATTCCAGTGCGTTGCCTTTTGCCTTGGCTGCCAGTAGTAGAATTGCCGACAGCCGATTCCAGCACAACGAACATGTAGAACACGAAATACATCTCACCCGCAGCTTGTCGTGTTAGGGAGATTATGCCGACAGCAGACATCCCAGCAGCAACGTAGACCGTGGCGGTGCCCTAAAAAACAATATATTGCGCATTTCTACGTACCACATCCCCATTTTCCAATATTACTTCCGTCCAAAATGGCGCTGAAGGCTTGCTCGCTCGAAGAGCTCAAGAAGGAGCCGTGGCGGCTGCAGATCCAGGCCGAGAACACGGCCGAGCAGCTGCGAAACCTCGTGCTCAAGAACTACCACGTCTTTATCCAGAGCAACCAGTGCGCGGCCATCGTCAAGGACGACGTACGAGCTCCCAATGATTGTGCACCGCAATTAAATCCTAATGTCTGATCACCGTAATTGTAAAATTATATTTTTCCTGCAGCTAGCGGAGCTCAAGGACGAGACAACCAAGATCGAGGCCGCCATCCCAGAGCTGCAGAAGTATTGTGCCGATTTCCAGAAGGAGGTGGCGGACGTCGTGGCTAAGCACGGCGACATCCAATTTGTCTTCGAGCATTATTTGCAGGTACATCAATAATTGCAGTTGTGATTGTGGTGATTATTGCTGAACAATACAATTATTGTCATTATTGTGACCAGTTGACGGAGCTGTTGGAGATCCCGCAGCTGCTAGAGGCGTGCATCCACAACGAGTTGTTCGACTCGGCGCTGGATGTGATTCAGTTCGCCAATGAGACGTTCCAGTCCGACGAGAACGCGGATTCCTCGCGTAACGTGGTGATTGACTGTCTGGTGCGCGAGGTAGCGGAGATGACAAGCACCATGCGCGAGAAACTACTACAGAAGCTGCGTGAGGATCTGCAGCTTGCTCTCTGTGTTCGGATCGTCGGGTACCTCCGACGTCTCGATGCTCTTGTTGGCAAGGATGCAGCGGTCGCTGTGGGCTCGCTGGAGTACGAGAAACAGCTCAAGGAGGAGTTCCTTACCTGCAGAAACGTATGGCTGTCGTCTTTGAGTCGAGGCATCTCGTCTTCCGATCCGTATCAATATGTACGTCTGTTCTTCTTCCTATGTGGGGAGCTGTGTAGATTGCTGACGTCTCGTGTACGCGCAGATTATCCAAGTCATCGACATCAAGCGAACGAGCTGGTTTGATATGATCACTCAATACTCGGCCATCTTCGGCAGCGAGGTACGCTCCACAGACCAGATCTTTCTCGTACGATGACTTCCCTCAGCTAATCGGGTTTCTCACTTGTTGAACACGTAGAACGTTGATGGCAAAGTGGACCCTCCGCTATGCCGCTGGGCGACGGCAACGGTTGCAAACTTCATCCACATCCTCATGAAGTACGCTTGCTAAACCTTTGATGTGGTATAGTTTCGGTGACGCTGACTAACTTGCTTCATTATCTGCAGGCAGCTTCCAAAGATCGACGACTTCAGCTCGATCGCGACCATTCTCGAGCAGAGCCTGTTCTTTGGAGGTTCCTTGGGGCGTGTCGGCGTGGATTTTCGCGCAGTACTGGTCGTGTACTTCGAGAATCACTTGCTGAATCTGATGACGGAGTACTGGCGATCAGCTTGCCGCGAGTTTCAGGAAAATCTGAATGCGCACTCGCTGGCAGCGTCCGCTGGGTCATCGTTCGCGGCATCCTCCAAGACGCCCATCGTGATTGCGTCGTACCGCTTGTCAGCTAACGGAAGTGGCAGTAGCTTCCCTTTTGCCTCGCGTCCAGCAGCCGCTTCCTCGGACGGAGAAGACTATTCACCCCCGCGGTGCCTGATGTCGTTTCCCTTGTTGGCCGAGTTCACGAACGCTCTGCTTTCTTCGCTGAATGAGCTAAGGCTGTGCGCGATCTCGTCGCTGCAGAATCGTTTGGGAAAAAACTACCAGAGCGCAATCGGAACCATGTTGCTCACAATTGCCGACTTCGTGGAGGAGAATGAGCTCGTCCTGCACGGCCCAGTCGGGACTAGCGGAGATAGCTCCACGATGACACCGAGGAGTGCAAGGGCGGCAGCACTTACTGACTCTGTCCGTGCAATGAACGAGGTTCGCATGCAAAGTTTTGTTGATTCTGTCTGGCTAAAACCTCTAACCATGACGTCTGCGCGTACTCAGGTTATCCGTACTGAGCTCATACCGTACCTTATCAAGTGCTTCCATCGTCTCTTTCCTGTGCAATCCGCTGCTGCGCTTAGTGTTGCTAGCGCCGTAGCCCAGGAAATCGAAGGCTTCGACGAGATCATGCGAGAAGCTGGTTTGCTGTTCCCTTCTCCGTCTAACGATGCGGAAACGAAGCAAGAGGCAGGAATCAACGCTCCTGAAGTACCACAGCAAGAAATCGTGGACGCTGATGCTCCTGATGCTGACACGATCGAATAGATGAAGTGCTTGCAACCATGGCGAAATGCAAAATTGAACCTGCTGTGTCTAGTGTAGTTTAGGTTGTCATGGACTTCTTGTTGCTATCACTACTAGGCACAGCTGATCCATTTTCAAGAGAACGCGATACGCATTCCGTCGTATGGCATCTCGATGCGAAGCCCCTTTGCGTTGCCGATCTGCTGGACCAGTTTACCGTACGTGAAATAGTCGAGTTCATGACTCATACCAGTGAGCAGCGTGCGCTTCGGTCGAATCGTCTCGATCTCTTTCACCACCTGCATCAAGTTCATGTGCGCACTGTTGCACTTGTCCAGATACAGCGCGTCAATCATTAAGATGTCGATGGGTGGAGTGCTGGCGTCGTTGAGGTAGGTTCGTGTCTGCTTGGGCAGCTCGCTCACATCGGAAATGTAGACGAATCTGGCGCCGAACTCGTGACCGAATTCAAAGCCGAACGACGTGTATCCAGCCCCGTGCGTCACTGGGATAGGCAGGATCTTCAAGCCACAAGCCTCGAACGATTGCCATGGCTCGAACACTTCCAGTCGGAGTTTGGCAGTCCAGCGAAGGGGCTTCTTCAGTGTATCGTCAGAGTGTGGCGGACAAGCCTCCTTCTCCATCAGATATGGGAACTTCGATCGGACGTCACGACTTGTGTCTCCACAGCAATGAACCTTCATGGCATCAGGCGGAATCTTGTACAGCTCCATCGTAACTGGATCCACGGTCTCCACCAGGGGCCGCACCTCTCTCAAGTCGTCCAGGCCAAGACAAGCATCAGCATGGTCGTGGGTGAGCACCACCGAGTGGACAGTAAACACGCCGATCTTCGGGAAGATCCGCAATGCCGCTTCTCGAAACGTCTTGCCACAGTCAACGAGCACGTTGGTGTTGGTCTCTAAATTGCGGATGAGGAGACTCGGATTCAGGCGTCGGTTCTTGGAGTCCGGGTTGGCTTGAGCTTCTCGACAAACATCGCAGCCCTTGCCCAGCAGACACCGCATAGACGGCGCGGAAGATGAGGTCCCGCAGCCGAGGATCACCACTTCCATCGAGATCGGAGACGAGTCTTGTGGCGGGTGACGCGAAACCTGAAATGAGACCTGTCGGGGCCTTCAAAGGGATCGGCCGATTGCGTGACGATTCGCCGGTCGGGTTGGCTCACAGCAGCGCAACTCCTCGCTTGAAAGGAGCGGGCTATGATACGGAAGTGAACGATAAAGCGAGAGGATGTTGCGGTGGGCGTGTTGGTGACGCCGACTTTATCTAAGTATTTAGGGGAACGCGATGCGCAGTCCGTCGTACGTCATCTCGATGTTCAGGCCCTTCTCCGCGCCGATCTTGGGCAGCTCCACGCTGTGCTTTGGGTAGTCGAAGTCGTGGCTCATACCAGTCAGCAGCGTGCGCTTGGGGCGGATGGTCGCGATTTCCTCCATCACCTTCTGCAGGTTCATGTGCGTGCTGTGGAACTTGTCCAAGTACAGCGCGTCGATGAGCAGCACGTCAATGGGAGGTTTGCTGTCGTCGTTCAAGAAGGCCTTGGTCTCCTCGGGGATCTCGCTCACGTCCGAGATGTAGACGAACCTGGCGCCGACTTCGTAGCCGAACTCGAACCCGAACGACGTGTAGCCGTCCCCGTGGATCACCGGAAACGGGAGGAACTTGAAGCCGCAAGCCTCGAACGGCTCCCATGCACTGAACGCGTCAATTAGAAGCTTGGCGGTCCATCGGAATGGCTTCGGTGCCGTCTCACCTGACGCCGGCAGAGGTTCATTGTCGATGAGGTACGGGAACTTGGCGATCACGTAGTGACTGGTAGACTCACTGCAGTGCACCTTCATGGCCTCGGGCGGGATCTTGTACAGCTCCTTGGTCACCGGGTCGACGGTCTCCACGTGGGCTTGCACCTCTCGCAGGTCATCCATGCCCAGCAGTGCATCTGCGTGGTCGTGCGTCAGCACCAGCGAGTGGACTGCCGAGACGCCAAGTTTGGGGAAGATGCGCAGTGCAGCCTCCCGGAAGGTTTTGCCGCAGTCGATGAGCACGTTCTTGTCGGTTTTTAGGTTCCGCACCAGCAGACTCGGGTTGAGGCGGCGGTTCTTGGAGTCCGAGTTGGCGTGCGCCTCCTGACACACGACGCAGTTCTGGCTCAGCACGCAGCGCATCGACGGCACCGACGACGACGGACCGCAGCCGAGGACAACCACCTCCATCGTAAGGCGAACGAAGCTTCTTGGGGGACGGCAGAAGTGAGACTCCTGGCTCCTGAATGCGCTCCTGGTTGGCGTAGAAATGTGCATAAAACTCGTCCGTTACCCAGGAAGAGGAAGGTCGTTTTGCACGTTGGCGAGGCAATGAACTGCCAGTGTCTGCTAATAAGAAGGAGCTTACTGTGAGATGAAGACGTTGGCTGACTGCGGTGTGGATGGCCGGGCTTGTTTGTCACGATCCAACCCAAGCTCGAAGTCGATGGCAAGAATTCAAACTGCCCGCCTCAATCCTTTCCACTCTCACCAATCTCAACTTCCACACCTTGTCTGTCCTCAAGTGCCTCTGTAGTGCGTGCACACATGCAGCTCTGGTTATGTTGAGCAACTCAAGTGTCCTCTAGTTTTCTGCTCCAAACACAAAACTGCAACGCCCTAAGACGAACTCTTACTCATTCGCAATTGCGGTGAGAATCAAGCGGACTCTGGGGTCGACAAATGACCAAGTGCAGGCAACGATCCCCGTTGCCCTGCGGACGGATCCTTACGGTGTCCGCGCGAAACTTTGGCACGGAAATGCGTTCCGAAAATAAAGGTGCATGTTGAAGTTGCAGGCAACTCACAAAGTATGCCTGCTTGACGTATGACCAATAAAGCGCCGATGCAGCCACGACGCTTTCGCATTCTGCCAAGACCGGGGCGTGTATGTACAGGCACTGACCAGTGACGAGTACGGAAGCAGTCAGACTCCATCGTCCAGCCACTTCAGAGTTGACAGGCATCGTTTCGACGATGCCTGTCAATGAGTCTCCTCGCCAAAGCACAGCACTGCTGCTTTTGCTGTCGTTGCCTTTACAGTGTATGCTGCACACTGCTGCAATTATATACAGTACACATCGCTCGCCATCGTGTGCATCGATCTCTTTTCACAGATGCTTGTTGCTGTTCGTAAAGCCATTGCGCTAGCCGCGCGGCAAGGATGACTTCACGATCTCTACAGGTCGACTAGACTAGGCGAACGCTTTGCAAGCAATCTTTGCTGCGTTTGCTGCTCCTCCATGAAGCAGCCTGTTGCAGGCAAAGCCATTGCAAATCCCGGCCACGTGCATGATGCCGACGGGGGCTGGTGCCGTTTTGCCACGTGGAGTGTTGCCTTCTGCTAAGTACGAATCGACTTGCAGCTACGTGGCAGCTTGGCCCGACACCTTGGTCTCAACTGCAGCAGCATCCGCCCTCCAGACAGCGAAAATGCGACTGGCTTGCAGATCTGCCACACGATCGTTCCTACGGGCGTCTGCGTTCGCGTTGAACACGTGTGCCCGAGAGGCAAGTCGCTGGTCGCAGGGTATCTTGGGATCCTCGTCGAACGCGTGGCATGGGCTCACTTGTTTTTTGTATGGCCTTTACAAAAGCCAAGTCTATTCTAGACGGGTTCTAGAAGACCCGTTTTCTAGAACCCGCGCCCGGCCACGTCAGCAGGGCCATACACTTGAAATTTGTATGCGGGCCTGTATTCGGGGCAGATCTTTGACTTCCACGCGTTGCACCTCGGGAGCGGCAGGTCATTATCGTTTTGGCATCCTGCAACGAGAAGCTACTGAAGGATGAACCTCTCGAAGATCCTGCTGCTGGCGGCGGCGGCCTTCGTGGGCGCCGTGTCGGCCGCCGACGACACCAAGGGCCCGCGCGGCCCCGTGATCGGCATCGACCTGGGCACGACGTACTCGTGCGTGGGCATCTACAAGGACCAGAAGGTGGAGATCATCGCCAACGACCAGGGTAACCGTATCACGCCGTCCTACGTGGCGTGGGACTCGAACGACGAGCGTCTGATCGGCGACGGCGCCAAGAACCAGGCCACGATCAACCCGGAGAAGACGTTGTTCGATGTCAAGCGTCTCATCGGCCGCAAGTACAACGACAAGTCGGTGCAGGCCGACAAGAAGCTGCTGCCGTACGAGCTCGTCAACAAGGACGGCAAGCCCTTCATCGAGGTGACGGTCAAGGGCGAGAAGCGCCAGTTCGCGCCCGAGGAGGTGTCGGCCATGGTGCTGACCAAGATGAAGCAGATCTCGGAGGGCTACATCGGCCGCGAGGTTTTCGACGCCGTGGTCACGGTGCCTGCCTACTTCAACGACGCCCAGCGTCAGGCCACCAAGGACGCCGGCACGATCGCTGGCCTTACGGTGCAGCGCATCATCAACGAGCCCACGGCCGCTGCCATTGCCTACGGCATTGACAAGAAGGCGCAGGGCGAGAAGAACGTGCTGGTCTTCGACCTGGGCGGCGGCACCTTCGATGTCACGCTGCTGGCCATTGACGGCGGCGTGTTCGAGGTGCTGGCCACCAACGGCGACACGCACCTGGGCGGAGAAGACTTCGACCAGCGCATCATGCAGTACTTCATCAAGAAGTGGAAGAAGGACAAGAACCTCGACGTGGCCACGGACAAGCGTGCGCTGCAGAAGCTCCGTCGTGAGGCTGAGCGTGTCAAGCGTGCCCTGTCGGCCCAGGCCCAGGCTCGTCTTGAGATTGAGTCTCTCCTGGACGGCGAGGACTTCACCGAGTCCCTGAGCCGTGCCCGTTTCGAGAAGTTGAACGAGGACCTGTTCAAGAAGACGCTCGGCCCCGTCGAGAAGGTGATGAAGGACGCCGACCTCAAGAAGTCGGAGGTGGACGAGATCGTGCTGGTGGGCGGATCCACGCGTATCCCCAAGGTACAGCAGCTGATCAAGGATTACTTCAACGGCAAGGAGCCCTCGCGCGGTGTCAACCCCGACGAGGCCGTTGCCTACGGCGCGGCCGTGCAGGGCGGCATCCTGAGCGGCGAGCAGGACGACCTCACCAAGGACGTGCTTCTGATCGACGTGGTCCCTCTGTCCCAGGGTATTGAGACCGTGGGCGGCGTCATGACCAAGCTGATCAACCGCAACACTGTGATCCCGACCAAGAAGTCGCAGACCTTCTCGACGTACCAGGACAACCAGCCGGCTGTGCTGATCCAGGTGTTCGAGGGCGAGCGTGCCATGACCAAGGACAACCGTCTGCTGGGCAAGTTCGAGCTGACGGGCCTGCCGCCCGCCCCGCGTGGCGTGCCCCAGATCGAGGTGACGTTCGAGATCGACGCCAACGGAATCCTGCAGGTGTCCGCGGAGGACAAGGGCACGGGTAAGGCCGAGACGATCACGATCACGGCCGAGAAGGGCCGTCTGTCCCAGGAGGAGATCGACCGCATGGTCCAGGAGGCCGCCGAGTTCGCCGACGAGGACAAGCAGGTCAAGGACCGCATCGATGGCCGCAACGCTCTCGAGGGCTACCTGTACAGCCTCAAGAACAACGTCGAGGAGAAGCTCGAGGACAAGATCGACGAGGACGACAAGGACACGATCCTGACCGCCGTGCAGGACGCCATGGACTGGCTCGAGGACAACCAGGAGGCCGACAAGGAGGACTACGACGGCAAGCAGAAGGAGGTCGAGAAGCTCGTGAACCCCATCATGGCCAAGGTCTACCAGGGTGGCGCTGCCCCCGAGGACGAGGAGGACTACGACGATGAGGACGATGAGGACCACGACGAGCTGTAGACGCACCAGCCCAATCGCCCAATGCATGAGTTGGAAGTTGTCGTCTCCGTTATTTGACTTAAGTAAGGTGCTTTTTCCTTAACTTTTGTATTGCCTCTTTAGATTATTTCTTTGGGATTTCTTTTGGGTTTGTGTGGAATGGTACGCGCGTTGGCCAGTTGAGGTGGGTTAGCCTTGAGAGAGCGAGAAAATTCACGAGTGGGAGGCTTGCGCTCGCAACTACCGCAGGAGCCGGTTTTACGTCAGCAACTTCAACTGATGACTGGACGCCAGCACGTTGGCGAGCTCCTCAAACGTGCAGCTACAGCTGAACAAGAGCAACCCACGACGAAACGAAGCACTCAAGCGTCGAAATGCGCTGGAGATACGGCGGGCTGGCGGGCGAAGGCACTTGCCAGCACCCCAGACAGGTAAAGGCAATGGGGACACCGAGTAAGTGCTCGACCAGCGACCAAGTCGTTTCGACTGCTACAGATGACGAGCACCGTGTAACGAACTCGGCACCACGGCTTCAGCTTTCCGCAGACTCCGCCATGGTGTCGGCAGCTCCTGCAGCTGGTACCACTAGAGATAGCGTGCAGCTAATGTCCAAGAAATGCACAGAAGCCGCGGCTGCTGGGTTGTCCACGGAAATTTCGGCACCAACGTTTCCAGCGGGGCAGGAAATTTCGGCACCAAAGTTTCCAGCGGGGCAGGAAACTTTGCAAGCGAGCGCTGCAGATTCGGGTGCTTTCGACAACGTGGGTTGCCGACAGTGATGACTGGCAAGGTGCTGATGGCCACGACAACCAGGCAGCGCATCATACAACTTCAAGATATCCGACTCTGGGGGGACCACCGAAAAAGGTGTGACTTGGTCGCCCGGGCCATGGACTTCGAGGGTCGAGACATCAAGCCAGTGGTAGCGCCAGGCATTCGGAGCTGTCGACACTTGAGCTCACCAATGGAGCTCTCGTGGAGTTGCCATGCCCTCAAGCGGTGCGTCAACATGGTGCTCGGTGCCATCGCTGTGCTCACTTTCCAACTTGCAGAGTTCGCACTTGACTCCTTCCTGTCCAAACCGACAGACACCACGTACCTGACTCCGGTCCACAATGACCGAGAGCTACTACTTGGGCAGCAGTTGCCGAGGCAGCGTCCGAAGCTGCGATTTCCAGAGCAGCAACAACAGCGCGGCCTCGCCCGTATCGGCTCGCAACGCACTGCTGTCGGGGTCGTCCATCAACGCACTCGTGACCGACCGCGAGCTCTTCACCACGGCAGCAAGTGTCGTACCAAAGCTCCGAGCTGTCGTCGAGCACCGCCGGGACGCGCGTCTCAGCACTGTCGACAGGCAACAGCCACCGCCGTGCTGGGTCGTCAAGAAGAAGCAGCACGGCGTCGAGATCAGCGAGTTCGACCGCTCCAAGCTTCCAGCGACAAAGAACATCAACGGCCCCGCCTGCTTCCGCAGCTCAGCACGAGTCACCGATGCACGCCACTCGATGATCGAGACTCGAGGCTCACTCTACACCCGTGAGGTAGAGCACACCCACTCGGAGCTGCAAGCGAGGCAATTGCTGCAGTGGCCGCTGAACGACCTCAACGTCACGTACGCAGTGTCGGCTCAAGTGACGCTGAGCTGTCGCCTGGACGAGGCTATGACTATGCTGTTCAGCCGCGAGACGCTGCAGTTCAACGCCAGCATGGGCGCTCTCTTCGGTGCCAGGAAGTTCAAGAGCGGCGACTTGCTGGTCTCGCGCGAGTTCCGCAAGAACCTCGCCATGGACTACGGGGACGACAACCGCACTTGTTGGGACGACGAGGACCTGAACGATCTCTCTCAGCCTGGCTGGATCGCGCTGCAGTCCGTCGTGCTGCGCTCCCGTCGATCGCTAAACCCCATGGCTGCGGCCAAGCACACCAGTCGTCGCCAAAGACTGTGCTTCGCAGCGTATTCGCAGCAGTGCTCCGCCACGAACGAGGCGTTCTACACCATCAAAACCTTGCCGAAACCCTTGCACGACAAGTTCACGCGCCGCAGGGGCGAGCCTACTTTGGAGCAGGCCATTCGAGGCGAGACGGACCACATTGCTGCCGGATACTACCTGACGACCTCGTACAGCGACTTGAGTGGACACCAGACGCGCATCGTCATGACGGCGTACGTGTCCAGCCCTCCTGCAACGATGAACGCACCTCGTGCACGTTCCAGGTTCTGGGCCAAGGGGCAGCCCAGTGCCGAAGCTCCATTGTCTTCAGGACGGCGGTACGCACCTCGGATGGTCAATGCTGAGGCCAAGTACGTCGTCAACCTCCTGGCCGCTGCGACGACATCGTTTGAACAGCTCGTTCGGCGTCGTCGCTTGGGGTATCAACCGTTCGTGAACATGCCGGTGCAAGAGGTGACACAAGACAGCAAGTGCACGGTGTGTCTGAAGGCCTTTGGGCTTCTGCGTCCTCAGCGGTTCTGCCAGCTCTGTGCTCAGCGCGTATGCCGCGAGTGCTCGAGGAAGTTTGACGTGGAGCCGGTGGCGCGCAGGGTGCGACGCAACCGCATTTGCTTCGCGTGCGTGGCCAACGTGGACGCATGCGTCTTCCAGCAAGACAACCCGCTGCTGAACGCCTCGTTCCCCAGAGTGTCAACGGCAGCAACGCTGGGGCTCCGAGTCAGCGGCAACCTACGCGACGAGGCTGACGACGATGCAGTGAAAATATCCACGGCCTTTTACGACGTCCTGCTTAAGCCGAGAAACTCTGCTCGCGATTTCCAATCCGCCGAAGCAGATGAAGAGCGTGAGGCCTCGGAGACGACCCAGTCCGCGTTCGAGGCGCAAATGCACCGATTGGACCGCAGTAGCAGCGCCGCCACCACCTCTGCGTCGTTCTCCTCAACACCTGGACGACAGCTTGCCGACGCGCTGTTTTCAACCAACCCGTTGACTCGAGCTCGTGCGCTGGAGGCTGTGCGCCAAGTGGTGAAGCAAGTGACGTCCAACTCGGCATCGACCAGCTCCACCTTGTCTTCATCAGCTTCTTCAACACTAAACTCATCGATCCCAGTGTCTCACCCGCAGTACCCAGACAAGAAAATGGTGGACAAGTACTTGGAGGCACGCCTCCACTTGTCAAGTATCTCATTGAGCGGAGACCCAACTGTGACGGCCAGCAACAGCAGCAGCTTGAGAAGTCGATCGAGCTCGCTTTACAACCTTCAAGAAGTGGTGCAACGCCGACGCCGCAGTACCAGCGGCCGATGCTTCCCCACTTCGAAGCTCGACAACCATTCCATCAGACACGCCGCCTTGCCGCGGCCAAGGACCACCGCGAACCTGGAGACAGAGTTGGATCTGGACGACGACGTCAACTCGGCAGCTCTCGACTCCATCTGCGAGGTCGCTGCATTGCGCATGCGCTGCTCCATCGCCTACATCGTGGCGCTCAACGGTGCGCACAGCTCTCAATCTCAACGCGTCGTGGGGTCTTCCGGTGCCCCGCGGCCGTGGAGCGAGGAGGTGACGGTGTGTCCGTTCCCACTCGTGGCCAACGGCAAGCCGTTCGTGATCAAGGACCCGATGTGCCACCCGCAGCTTTGCCAGCTGCACCTGGTGCGAGACATCGGCGTGCGCTTCTTCGCTGGGTTCCCCATCACGTCGCCCGACGGCTGCGTGGCCGCCTGCCTGTGCACGGTGGACGCCAAGCCGCGCGACAAGATCTCGATCGAGGACCTGCGGGCCATGCACGCGCTGTCCAAGCTGGCCTCGGACCTGTTCGAGGAGGAGGTGAACCCGTACACGCCACGAGGCGCCATTGGATGAGTGACTTCAAGTTCAACTTTACACCATATTTACATAAACGCCACACAAAGTTTACCCAACTTCAATAGCGACATCAAGCGATCGAGATGGGTCCAGTTCCGAAATCACCCTACAAGGGAGGAGCTCCCGAAGGCTCCAGAGGAAGCGTGAGGCCATGCGCATGCGGCTCATCACGCGGCTAACGCGCGCGCCTGTGCGCTCCAAGGTTGCGGCCACAGCGGAGCCTGTTGTCAAGCCCAAGGGGGCTTCGTACGGCAACGGCACGGCCTGGGTGGGCTTCGTCACGACGGCGGCGGCGCTAGGGGTGGCCGTGCTCATGTCGAAGGACGCGCCCAGCCGTGACGTCGAGTGCGGCTCGAGCGGTGGCGACTCCTGGTGGGCGGGCCCCAAGCTGGAGCAGCGAGGGCACTACGCGCTGCTCAAGGAGCTCGGACGAGGAGGTTCGAAGGATACTTGATGCTGTGGTTGTAAGAGCGCCGGGTAGTTGTGCTGTATATTCATTTTATGGATGCTGTGAAGGCTTTTCAATTGTTCGACTTGCAGTGGATATGCGAACGGAGGAGGTAAAGGAGGCTGTGGAATGAGATCGATGGATAGTTTTAGGCTGATAATGTGCGTGCACTTGTGCCGCAGAAGCTAGCGGCAAAGATTTTTGATCCCAAAAACTCCTCCATGGAGACGATTCAGTCCGAGGTACATGACTCCTAGACCAACTTGTGGTAGTCCTAGTCTTGACGGTTCTTTGCTGGATTTGCTGCAAGCAGATTGACATTCTGCGGCACCTTGGCAAACACCGAAACATCGTGTCGCTGCATGATGTGCTGTATCTGAAGGACGAGACGATCATGCTGACAGACCTAGTCGAAGGAGGCGAGCTATTTGACTACATCGTTGATATGGTAGGGCCGTTGAGCTGAAATGGTGTTCTTTGTGGCAATCTCACGGGATTTTTCATTAGGGGTCCGTATCGGAGAAGGATGCGGCCCACCTGCTTCATGATGTCTGTCAAGCACTTGACTACGTGCACTCCCGAGGCGTTTGGTGAGCTAAGCTGTATATACAGGCAAACGGAATTTGAATGTTTGCTCATTCATTTGCTTTGATGTCTGCAGCCACCGCGATCTGAAACCTGAAAATGTGTTACTCTCAAATCGTTCGACGAATGCAAACATTAAAGTTGCTGTAAGGACTTCGCCTTCTGAACTACAACAACACCCAACTAATTTACGAGCCTTACGCTTTCCTGTTTTCGTGTAGGATTTTGGGCTGAGCAGACGACAGCGGCAAGGGGAGCAGGTTGTGGAGAAGTTCCCAAATGGAACGATGTGAGTATCCTCACAGATCGATCGATGCAGAGCACATTCATGCGATTGCTTACGAAGCTTGTCTTGACCGCATTCAGCGCGTATTGGGCACCTGAAATCATCACACGCCAGCCCCAAGACTTCAGTGTCGACATGTGGGCTTTCGGGGTGCTGGTACGTGCTGCTAGAATGTTTTCACCCATAGATTTATTGATTAATTAAGAGATGAATGCGCTGCAAATGCTGCTATTAGGCATACATCACTCTTACTGGAGTGCATCCGTTTGATCCGAGAGGTGACAAATCCGATGCTGAGATTGTCAAAGAGATTGCCAACGGAAATTACGACGGTAAGTTTTAAATCTCGCGTTGGCTACGCGTTCGTCGCTGCCTAACGCTTGCTTGCAGTGGAGAACAAGTGGTACCGAAGCCTCTCGGCAGATGCGAAGGACTTTTTGACGCAGCTACTGCATTCGGACCCATCGAAGCGGTTGACCGCTAAGCAAGCATTGCAGCATTCTTGGCTTAGCGGCGTTACCACGCCCACGGAACCCCTCGATAGTGGCCACGTTCAGCGCCTGCTTTCGTACCAGCGCCTGCAGCAGCTTCGCGCCAACATTCTGGCTGTCATCATGGGCGTGCAGCATGTTAAGCTTGGGAAAGCTCCTGGGTCTGGGGAGAAACACCTTGCATCACACCGGACGTCAACTGTCAACATGGACATGTTCAAGGAGACGTTTGGTCTTTTCGATAAAGACGAGTCGGGCTGCATCGACCGCGATGAACTCAAGGCCATGCTAATAGCACTGGGCCAGCATCTTTCCAGGTTCGATCAACCTGGCTGTTTGTTTTATTGGTCTGTCATTGACCTGACTGATTTCTTGTGGTTATTATGCCCCAAGCTCGGAGATTGATGAGATAATGCGGCAAGCAGACACGGATGGCGATGGCAAGATTTCATTCACCGAGTTCGTGAGCATGATGAACCAGCGGCTATTCCGTCGGTACGATGTGCTCTTTAGCGATTAGTCAGCACCTCAACAGTGTAAACTAAACGAATGCTTTGCTGAACGGTAGCGGGGATTTGACGGCTGGAGACCTCAAGGCGGCTTTCGATGTACGTTGTTTGCCATCCTGACATTCAAGTTGCTAAGCTTTCGTACTCACCCCTGCATTTCCACAGACGTTTGACGCGAATCATGACGGATTTATCTCCAGCAGTGAGCTTGAGCACATGCTTCACCTGCTCGGCAACAAGCACATCGGCACGGACGAAATCTGCAAGATCATCGAAGCCGCCGACAAGAACGCGGACGGCAAGATCGACTACGACGAGTTCTGCTCCTTGATGCAACAGCAGACGAAGGACTGAGATGTTTGGCGGACAGCGACTGGATACGTGTAGGTAGCGGAAATTGGCAAGTTTGAATGAAATCCTAGGAATGGGAATTGCCTTCTTCGTTCTTGCAGCACCATTTCCACCGGAGGCTGTAGCGAGTGCTGCAATACACAGCGACAACAAACACAACCCACGCGCAATGGCAGAAATGGGTGACGGTTTCAGCATTCTGAGCGTGATTTGGGTGGGAACAAAAGCTCGTTGAAGTTGCCGGTTAGCTGCGCTTGCTGGGCGGAACACTTTCGTAGGTGTTCCGCCCAGCAAGCGAACTAGAACTCTAGCGGCAACTTTCACCAGGGCAGAAACGCACTGGGTGGATCCACACGCCTCGCACACTCCAAAAGCAGCTTCTCCTGGGTCCGTTTATCGCGATCTGTTGACCCGTTCATTTGGAGCTGCGAGACAACAACCGATCGTGGATCGGTCCCCAAATGTCGCCGAGCACGCACGTATGGCGGGACGTTAAGCCATTCATGCGGTCATTGTCGGCGCGTCGAGGACTTCCTCGCCGCCATGCGACGCCTGCCATCTGCTCCTCTGGGGAAAAACGGCGGTGCCAAAAGGTCGATTTTTTAGCCAAAAATTGAATTTCAGCGACTATCTTGCAGCAAACGGACAACACCATACTGAACTCAAGTTGCCCTCACACAATTCGTTACACCGCAGAGAATGGAGGCGTCGGAGAGCACGCAGGGGCCCGTGAAGCCCCTCGCAAAGTCACCTGTGCAGGTTGGGGCCGCCAGCCCAGCCACCCCCACGGAGCACAGCGATGTGGCCGAGGTGGAGACGGAGAAGAGCCCCGTGGCGGAGTTGGAACTGCGCAAGGTCCACGAGGACGAAGCCGAGTCGGATAGGGCACGCACGGACAGCGACGACGACGAGGAGGAGGCTGTGGAGGAACCCACGACGCCCAAGGAGCTCCATGAGGCACCGGCAACCCCCGTCAATGAGCCTACAACGCCGGTGGAGGTGCACGAGGAGCCTACGACCCCTACAGGAGAGATTCCTGCAGAACATACCTTCCAGGAGGAATATACGGCATCTATGGCAGAACACGAGGAGCCGACGACCCCGACAGGCGACATCGCAGCAGAACAAACCTATCAGGAAGAGGAAGAGGAGGTTGAGAAGGAGGAAAGTGACGTGGTGGAAGCTGTGCACGAAGCTCACCCGCCGTCTCCTACTGATGACGTGAAGGGCCATGGAGAGGAGGTTCAGACGCACGAGGTGGAGCTGGTGATCCCGTCGCCCAAGCGCCCGGCGCCGCTGAACCTGGTTCACCACGATATTGACGATGAGGCCAGCGACAGTGACGATGGAGAAGAGGAAGCGAGAGGAAACGACGACGAGGAAGGCGCGGACTTGGGTACACCGTTGGGCTACGGCGGCGCTGCGGACTTTGGCGAGGGGCAGGATGACTTTGCCTCACATCGCTTCTTGGGCCCGAGCGTGCCTTCCGATCCATCATCGGTTCGTGCGCTGCACAGCTTACGTCGCGTTGCACTCCACGACAAGCCGCCTCGATTTGTTAGTGAAGCCCCCGTGGTAGCCGCGAGCTCGGGTAGTATGACGAGTAGCGGTGAGTCTTCCGGACGGAATTCCTCGAGTGCGAGTGCCACCCACGCGGCCGACGCCAAGTCTGGGCTGCGCTCGCAGTCCGAAGCGGACTACGTGGAGCATCCGCTCAACACGTACACGTTGACGTTCACAGAGCCCGTGCTGGGATTCAACACTAACGTCGTGGTTTCGCTGGAGAACGAGCTGCTGGTCGAGGTCTGGAGCGTGGAGAAGGACAGCCCCGCGCAACGTTCCGGCGTGGTGGTGGGCGACTATCTGATCAGCGTGAATGGGCAGCACATCGAGCCGCACATGACGAAAGAGCAGGTGTTTGAGATCATTCAGACGTCAACAGTCCCGCGGACGCTCGTGTTCCAGCGTGACGTGCACGACAAGGACGGCGCGCAATCCAAGAGTCTCCCTGACAAGAAGCACTCGGCTGCCAAGCCGCTTATCGGACGGCTCGGTGCCGCTATGAGCCAAGGAGCGTCGATCATCGGCTCCAAGTGGAAGCGCAAGAAAACGCTCGTGCATCAGAACTCGTTCTGCGACGGCTGCGGCATGGACCCGATCGTCGGCGCGCTCTGGACCTGCAGCGTCTGCTCCAACTACAATTTGTGCAACGAGTGCTACGACCTCGGCACCCACGGCATGGAGAACTCGGAGCAGATGCAGGCGCTCAGCGAGGCCATCGTGCAGTACAAGCTACAGAAGAAGTGCAAGCACTTCACGCCCGAGTTCCTCCTGTCGCTTCGTCGAGATATCTGCAAGGGACGACCGGACAAGTTCGAGTACCTGGGCGAGTGGATTGCCAACATCGTTGTGGGCACGTCAGCGTCCAAGATCACAGTGCGCGGCATCGAGATCCCGTCACTTCCGCCCGCGGCTCGCCAGCGTTTCGTGTCCTACCTGATGCCGCTGGTGTCGAACCGAACCGACATCGAGGTGAACATCGAGTGGCTGCCCGACGACGCGGACCATATCAGCGCTGCCGGTCGTGCGAGCGTGGACCGAATGAGCGCCGGCGCGTACGGTAGCGCCGATGAGGAAGGCTCGGACGGCGCCCACGACAACTTAGAGAAGCTGCGCATCTGGATTTCCGACAAGAAGACGCGCACCACGTCGCCGTTTGCGTGAGACGCCTAGGAATTTGCATGTGGAAGTGAAGTGGGGGGAGGCAAGCAGAACAAAGGCGGGCAAAGTCGACACCAGGCAGGACGCAGCCCGACTCATTTATAAGTCGTCCTATCTAGCGAGAGCATAACACTCAGCCAATTAGTTAGAGAGCCTTTTGACGAGCTTCGGAGCCAACTTGCACCAGCAAGGACAGCAAGATGAAAGGAATCCCGTAGATAAGCCAAATCACGTAAATACTTGGTAACCCTTTCAAACACGATGCAACATCACAATATCGAGTTTCGAGAGATTCGTTGATGTGTGGCAGCAAAGAGGCCTTCCTGCATTAACCCTCAGCAGCACAGTACGGACAAGATGCTGGCCTCGCTGCGCTCGCAGATGGGCGCGCTGACACTCCGCCCTGCCGCCGGCAGCGCCTTCGTGGGGCGCGTGGCGCGGGCGACGCTTTCTACCACCGCCGTGGAGGGCGAGGCTTCCGCTGCGGACGACGACACGGCTGCGTTCCTGAGCTCTACGTCCCCCGCTGAGCAGCGCACTGTCAAGACGGTCAAGCGCGCCATCCGCGCCAGTCCTCGCAAGCTCTCGTACCTGGCGCAGCAGATCCGTGGACTGCCGGCCAACGAGGCCATCCTGCAGATGAAGTTCTCGCCCAAGCGCAAGGCCGAGATCTTCCAGAAGACGGTGCAGAACGCCATCAACCTGGCCGACATCAAGTACCAGATTGAGCCGGAGAACCTCATGGTGGCCGAGTGCTTCGTCAACAAGGGCACCTTCCTGAAGCGTCTGCGGATCATGGGCCGAGGTGCGGGCTGAGCAGTTTATTGAGAGGAGGAATACTTTTATTTTACTGACAGTGCCTTGCTGCTGCTTTTGGCTGACTGCAGGACGCTCCGGTGTGATGCACCACCCCCACACGCACCTGACGGTGGTGCTGCGTGAGTTTGATCCCTCCAAGAAGCCGCTGAACCGCCACCTGACCAAGAAGCTGGCGCGCGAGAACGCCAAGAAGCAGCTCGAGGAGGCGGTCGTGGAGGAATAGATGGACAAAGAGTGCCCGACCAACGGGGGAGCAGAGGAAATACGGTCGCCTTGGAGGGTGCTCGCTCAAGCTATTGCATGCACTTGCAACCTCCACGTAGACGAAGGCGACTGCGGACGCCTTTGACACCCGCACAATGCACTTAGCTATTTTTCGTACATCTTCAGGCTGTCCCGCACGGTACTCTCCAGGTTGACATTTCCGACCCGGGTTGATTACGAATCCAGCGCCAGTGAGGAAGCCGAGCCACAACCACGTGGCAAGTCAGACTTGCTTTCACTATTCCCTTCAAACTATTGTGTCCCGGGTATCCTTCCTCTTCTCCCTCTCACTTTACCTCTCGCGACCAAGCCAAGAAGACACGCAAAAGCTCAGCAGCATGAAGTGGTCGGAGCAGCTCGGCGCCAAGATCCAGACCAAGGACGGCCTGCAGGACACGGACTACAAGCTGGCCGGCAAGAAGGTGGTGGGCTTCTACTTCAGCGCGCACTGGTGCCCGCCGTGCCGCCAGTTCACGCCCTTCCTGAGCGCCGTGTACGACGACATGATTGAGGAGCACCCGGAGTTCGAGCTCGTCTTCATCTCGTCGGACCGCGACCCGGCCCAGTACAGCGAGTACTTCGGTGAGATGCCGTTCCTGGCGCTTCCCTTCGAGGAGCGCGCGGCCAACCAGGCCATGAGCACCAAGTTCGGCGTCACGGGCATCCCCATGCTGGTCTTCGTGGACGGAGAAGGCAAGACGATCACCATGGACGGCCGCAGCGTGGTCGCCAACTCGCGTGGAGACGTCGAGAAGCTCTGGGCTGAGCTCACCAAGTAAAGAAGGGCAGGGAGCTAGCTACACCTGTGTAGCCCTTGTCTTCTTCAGCCTCCCCCTTTTGGCCCAGCTCTCTTCTGGAGTAACAATATGATTTGCTATGATTTAGTGCTTTGTTGCTGTTCGATGGTGAGCTTTGTTATGTGGGTTGTGAGCGACGGAGACTTTGGAGCAACGAGAGCTTGAAGCCGATGGCTACACTGCTGCTCGAGCTGGCTGGATGACGATGTTCTTCCTGTTTGGTTGTAGGTGACGAGGCTGTGGGGCTGCCGTCGCTGGACAGCTCTGGGTAGTGGCCGATCCCGGCACCGCCACGCAAAGTCATGACCCGGCGACACCTGCCGGAAGAAGGATCGGGGAGGAGGCCCTGCAGCGCTGCACTGGTCTGGAAGAACTGGTCGCGAAGTCGGCGTTGACGGCGAGCTTGCTGGAAGTTGGACGACGCTCGAGCTTGGCCTGCTTCGTGCGTGGTCTCAAGCACCGCGAGGCGGCTCCAGTTGGCGTCAGGGTCGAAGAGCTGCGAGATCCGAGCGTCGAGCACTTGAAGCAGTCGAGCCATCTCGTCTGCGGCGCAAGAGAAGCTCATCGGGTATTGCAGACGGACGAGCGTCTCGACGTCAACGCGAAGCACGAGTAGGAGCAGAGGCACAAGTACTGCGAGCTGTGGTCGAGTGGCTGATCGCTGTCTTCGCTCCATTTTGGTACGAAGCATGGCAAAACGTTGCGCCATCGCCACGAAAAGTGCGTCCTGCTCACCGCTGTGAAGTGCTTTTCCCCTAGCGGTGGTTGGAGGGTGTATCACTGTGAGGTAGAGATACCGCATTGTGTTCTGGACGAGCTTTACCATGCTGGGACTAACCAGAGCCTCGTAGAGCACCGTGCGCGTCTGCTCCTCGCCCTCAGGCAGCCCCAACGACGCCAGCGGCAGTGCGAGATAGAACTCGTTGTGCATGTCGGACACAGTTTCTGTGCTAGTACTCGGCGGAACGGCGCGTTCGTCTACAGCCTTGAGTCGTCTCTGCGTCTCCCATCTGCCGACATAGCCTAGAGCTGCAGGGGAGCCAGGCGCAGCGCCAATCTGTTCCACTTGGTTGAGCGACGTCATATCTGCTATGTCTGCATCGACGTCAGTATGAGATCCAAAGAGTTGTAACACGTCAGGCTCCGGCGGCGGCGTGGCCAGTTTGAACGGCAGCAAGAACTTGCGCTTCATATCGTCGAAAGTGAAGCACACGGTGCCGACTTGGTACGCGTGACGCGTCTGCTGCCCTCGAAGATGCCGTCTCGGCGACGTTGGAGCTGCCATTGCAGCAGAAGCCAGGTCTGTCTTCGCGACTCCAGCCTTGACTCCGTCTTGAGCTGTCTTCAGTGGAACATCTCCTGACTGCGTCAGCGCCTTGGGGTTCAAGTCGATTGCCAGCACGTCGGCCAGCGACCCGCGCGCCTTCCAGGCAGCTGAGACGACGCACTTCTCCAGCGGCAGGTGCTGTAACACCAGTGCAATGTTCTCTGAGGTGGCATTGGCGCCGATTTGCTGCAGATAGCGGATGGCGAACTCGTCCTTCACTGCCCGACTCAGTCGCGGAGGCAGCGCGGTCGGCGTGAGCTGTGGTTTCAAAGGGATGGCAACATGCAGCGCCTGCACTGCAGTCGGCGCGTCGCCAGTGCTTTGATCCAAGGTCACCACCGCACGTCGAGATCGAGTACCTGGCGGCATGGTATTCAAAGCTTGACCACCGCGATGTGCTTCAACATGAGCAAAATAGCCTCTCGCGTGGGATTGGCCGAAAAAACCTACTGCCAATTCAAAATTCAAATATTTTCAACCAATCACCAAATATTCATTCTCCCGCGCCCAGTTCAAGAAAAAGCGCGTCTCGCTAAGCCAAGCCTCTCGCCATGGCGCCCGCCAAGAAGCGCCCCGTGTACGATGAAGATCCGAACGCGCTGTACCGCGGCAGGGCCGCGCCCGTGCCACGCATACGTGCCATCTCGGCCACCGACCGACTGCTCAAGCCCACCAAGGCGTCGTTGGCTGCGTCCCGTAAGAAGGTGCTGACCGGCAAGGACAAGGAGCTGGCCGAGGCGCGCGAGGTGGCGCGTAAGCGGCGCCGCCTGGCGCGCGTGGCCAAGGAGAACGGCCGTCTAACCATCCCGCAGAGTCCCAAGTTCCACCCCCTCAAGAAGGCCTCACCCCGCTCGCGCGCGGACATGTTGACGCGCACGTCGCGCGAATTACTGGAGATCGCAGCCATCCGCAAGCGCATTCAGGCGCAGAAGCGCAAGACGCAGAAGTACCACGACGCCACGACGAGCGGTGCAGCTCCGGGCAAAAGCGATCAATTCTCCAAGTCGCTTTCGGCCAGCGGAGGCGTGGGGGTCCCGGCAGTGCGGCTCCCCAAGCTTACGACGCCCATGGGCTTCGACTTTGAGATCGACAAGCGTGCGGCGAGGGCAGATGCCCGTAAGAGTCTCAAGAGGAAGAGTGTGGCGGTGATAGTCAAGGAGGTGGCAAAAGTGGTCGAGGACGTCAAGACACAGGACGAGAACGAGCCTCCGCTCAAGCAGCGGCGAAAGTCGGCGGCCGCGTGAGTTGAGATGACTCTGTTACTTGACTGCGCTGGCTGCCCCCGGCTTTCGACGGACTTACTAATGATTTAATGACCATGTTTGCTTCTAATCCCTGCCGTGAGCAGCTTGCCGTTGACATGACGCTCCAGTCCCCGGCAACTGTCCATGTCGGCGAAGTCAAGGCGAGCTGGCTGGGGTACCGCTTTGCGACACAGGAAGTCGGCCAGCAACGTGACAGACATTTGCCTGCTGCTAACTCGTCCATTGACGACACCATGCTTCATGAAGCACGCGGCCGCTTCCCATCCACGCTAGCGGCTCCCAGTCAGACGGCTCGGATGGACAGCCCCGCGGCCGGGAAGTTGCGGCTACAGGTCTCCAGCAGCGCAGCACCGAGCCTTTGCCGGACCTGTAAACATGTCCTTGTGAGTTCACGAGATTATCGATGCTGCGAGCTGCCAACCGCAGCGCGTGTACGACCTTCGAAGAAGCTCGTCGTCTGCTGACCTTCCCTCGCTCTGCAGCTTGATCCTGCCAGCTTGTAGTCCGCTCGGTTTGTCTGCGACTTGTAACTAGCAGTAGCAGCCCCTCTTCGGGCTTATTACCGCGCCGCCTGCAGCAAGAACGACGCCAGCAATGCGGGCTGCCGACGGACGCTGCTGCGCGCTCGACGATCGATGCCGTGACGACGCTGCGCTCTTGTCGCACCCAGCCATCGGCTCGGTATCCGACCGCCGCCACCCAGCACTCGCTTCGCAGGCAGCGACGGCGTCGAGCGTCGAGCGTCGAAGGCGCCGGCCGTGCTCATCCTGCTCCTGCTTTGGATCTCGTCGGGCGTGCGAAAATTGTGTTTGGCCCACGAAAACAGATCCTGGACAGTGCGGGCGGAGATGGACAGGCGGGAAGACAACAATCTTCGCTTCTGCCGAAACTATTTCCACACACACACATCCGAGTCAACGGCGCTGCCGAACATCGGCGAAAGTTCGTCGGCAATCGGCCCATCCCGCGGCAACGGCGACAAGTCTCGTCAGTGCGGGCTCCAGTTGCGAGCCTGGCCCCACGCTCCGGCTCGACTTGCCCCGCCAGCGCCTCGGTGAAGTCCGAGTTGACAAGTTGAAGTGCGCGATCTTTTTGCTTTCGGCGCTGCTTGCTGCCATTGCTGCTATCGGCGATGCTTGCTGCGGCCATTGTCACTGCTGCGGCCATTGTCCAGCCCACCCGTGCAGGAAGCGAGGAATCCACCCAAAATTGCGCCGGGGTCTCTCGCTCGCAGCGCGGCGTTGCCGGCGGGCATCCCGTCGCAGCCTCCTCACGCCGCCCGCGGAAGGAATGCAGCGCACATGCAGTGGCGACTGGTGTCTCATACACCACCAGCTCTTGAGCGGAGCCCGCTGTCAGCAACCGCATGATGCAGAGCATGCAACTGTGCTGGACTAAAAAAGCCATGCGACTCGCATTGCAAGCCCGCGCAGCGGGCAAAAAAAACAGGAAGATGCTGCGAGAGGAAGGCGGCCGAAGGACGATCGCATGCCGCCGCCGCCGTTCGCAGCAGCGGCATTTTGCGATGCCCGCGCTGCCATCGCCTCCAACGGGCGTTGGCCAAAAAAAAAAAACAAGAAAGTAAAAAAAAACAAGAAAGCGGAGACGGTGACTTCAACGCGACTCTCATGTTCAGCGCTGCACCGCTCGCCGAAAGATCAGTGACTGCCCAACAGCATGGACATGTCGCAGATATGCCCGAACACAGGTCCTCGAAGTAATTTACTTTTCCTTACCGAGCTTTTTGCCAGACATTTTCGCGCTTGCCGTTTTGCTCACCGCGGTCTGACCAAGCCGGCGTGACGTGAGTCTCCTTCTCCATCGCGCCGCTCGCCAGTTGGCGTTCGAGGAGATTAGCTAGGCTGTGGTCCAAGGCTATCACTGTGGTCGCAATGACCTGTGAAGGGCTAGCGCTTGAGCCTGGCGACAGCATATGTGTGATACGGCGCTCGGCTCGATTAGATAGGCCGCTCCAGTCGGCAGCAATCACTTCTGAGCCAAGCGTTCCGACATCTGCGCGCGAGTGACGAATAGAGCTCAAGCTGCACGCCATACGGAGCCGAGACCAAGTGTCCCTGCAGTGATTTCCAGCGGCCTGGCCTGGAGTGATCTCAGTGCAAACAGACGCGCGCACGGAACTCCGACGCGAAAGCAGGAGCTCACCGAGCCTTTACAGTTGAACGTTGTGGGCTATTTTGCGTCTCCGTTCCATTTTGCTGCTTCTGCAAGCTGCGATCGATCTTGTCCGTGGCGATGCAGTTGCAGTTATAGCGGAGAACCCCGTCGAAATGGCTTTCGCGCGAGCGTGAGCCCAACAGTGTTGGCGCTGCTGAGCGTTTCGGTGCTGCAACCGGTGCGCAGCGCGAAACAGCAAAGCATTGACACGTCCAAGCAGCATCTTTCTGACCAGTATGGTTGTCGCTGGATAGGCCGCTATGGTCGCCGCAACCAGCCCTCGCATCTTTGCAGGCCGCCTGGCGGGGCGACTATTGTGCGCCGCAGGTTGGTACGAAGCTGTTTTCATCATTCTAGCGGCGATGACCAGCAGCCGGCGCGCAGGTCTCAGCTCTCGCGTAAATTACCGAGCCCGACAATTTTAGCGCACGATTTTCGCTGAGATGCCGCGGCGCACAGTACCGGAACTGAACAGACGAGCCGACGGGAGCCCAGCTGCCATTGGTCAATCTTCGGCGCTCGAGCGCGCTGAGCCATAAATTTCCCCTATCCGCGACGCATCCCCCTGCTTCGCACGCAGAAGGGCCAGCAGCGTGTCAGCGAGGCCCAGCTTAAAAAAGTGACCATGGCGGGGCAGGCAAAGTCACATCAATCTACCCATTCCCGAATTTGGCTCGAGCTGCACACCCCACCAAAGCAAGAGCACCACCACCAGCAACCATAGCCGCTACAGCAGCCCCGCTCGCCACTATGATCATGATGCCCACCAGCACTCACGGAGCCGCCGGACGCCTGGTCGTCGCGCCTGCCGCACCCGTCACGCCGATCACGCGCGGCCTCTGGTCCGAGCAGGAGCACGAGCAGTTCCTGCACGCCATGAAGATGTTCCCGACGGGCCCGTGGCGCTCCATCGCCGCCTTCATTGGCACGCGCTCCATCAAGCAGGTGCAGACGCACGCGCAGAAGTACCAGCAGAAGATCAACCGCCGTCGTCGCGGCCTGCGGAAACAGAAGAAGAAATTCGTGCGTCCCGAGCACCGCGTCGACGCACATGCCACCGGCTGCATCCAGCGCATCAAGAACTTCGCTATGCAGGGCTCGCCGCGCTCTCCCTCGGACTTCCCTGTGTGCGCCATGTCGCCGCTCAGCGGCAGCTTCGGCCAGCTGCTAACAGGCGCTTGCAGTCCTGTGGCTAGCGACGCTGGGAGCAGCAGCGACAGCAGCGCCAGCTTCAGCATGGACGTCGACATGGATGTATTGCTGCACGACCTGGAGCCGCTTCCGTTCACGATCGGCGTGACGCACGAGCAGCTCTTGGCCAACGACGACTACCGACAAGACGTGCAGGAGGGGCTCGACCTGCTTCTTGCCTAATTTATTGCGCCACCGCGGCAACCCGTAACCTCAAGAGAAGTCCCGCACGGCTGAAGGAGCCGAATGCAGAGCGATAATATCATTTATACACTCTTATCCCCCCACCAGTGCCGCCATTGTCATCGTGCTCGGAGAGCTACCTGTATGATGCTGATGTCATGAGATGTCGTGGGCCCCACGCACAGAAGGGATGAAGTTCGCCACCCCACGGTGGCGCGGGCGAAGTTCATCCATTCTGTGCGCGCTTATGAAGCGGCCGTTAGCAGCAGTTTCGCTCAGGCCTCGGCCAATACATGGACTCCAGCGGCGATGAAGATAGGCACGACGCATGCAAGCTCAGAGCTCTTCGCCGAGTTGCGGTGTTGACACGCTCGTTGAGTGCGAAGGTGCAAATCTCGTGCCACTCACAAAAATTGCTGCAAATTTGGTCGGAATATAATTTTGGTCGACGGATCAACACGATGTGGAAATATTTGGCTGTGCTGCACGGCAGCACAGGCAATAAAAGCTTAATTGCTCCATGTGCTTCGTGCAACGTTTGCTGTTGCCGTAGGCAGCGACGGTTTGAGCAAGGACAACCGACTCAATTCTATTTGTCATTCATTTCCTCCGATAGTTGTGATCAGATACCTTCCATCTGAGCAAGGCAAATACACGGTGCCCTGTGGCTTGCCCAAGGAGCTATAGCGGTTTGAACAGCGCGCTCCTCTTCCGGCATTCCAGTGCAGTACATGTACAGCGCTGTTAAGCTTTCGCAGCGTCGACAAGTGCCTCTAGCAGAAATATAATACGCATGAGTCAAATCCTGCTGCGTGTCCATGCAGCGGCGCATTGATAACGCCGAGGGTGGACCTTCAGTCTCGACTGAAACCTTCGCGTGCCAAGCCGCAAGAGCTATCGCGCCATGCGCTGTGCTTTTGGCCGCATACATAAGTACAATGCGAAGCATTGCCGGCGTGGCTAAAATTTACGCTGTGGATCGGCTAAGTGAATGATCGATGATCCATTGCCGGCAAGCATCGCCACTCCTGCGCTGAATGAGAACTCTGAAAGCCTTCACCAGGCGCAAACGGCACTGCACTCGAGAGTAAAACGATCGGTCTGCTGGTGTTTGCCTAGTATTGGCGCAATCGTTGGTCTTCCATCGGTGCAACCCACCAGCGGCAACCATTGAATGGTGCCGCTCATATGAAGTTGTGTATATTGTGGCGCGGACACTGATAGCTGGCATTTCGCTATGGCAACGCACGTTGCTGGAGAAGTGAAGGAAGATGGATCGGCTCGCTTCGAGAAAGCACTGGACAAGAAAGTAAGCAACACTGTGGCTGCATCCCGGCCGGCAACCGCACCGTCTCCGGCAAGTTGAAGCCCAGTCGCGGACACACGAGTTGACTTTGCGAGAGCTTCAATCGAGCAGCAGCTCGCTGCACGCACCGGAACTTGGTGAACCGATGGCTGGCAGTGCTTGCAGCAATTCGCTCGCCGCGATTTGTCTCGATACAAAGTACACGGCAGCAAGGGCGCTCAACGCGAGTAAGCCTGCGTTTTCGACCACTACTTGGCGCTCCTGAACCATGCACATTTCACGCTGAGACCGGCGTACTGCCAAAGTTGTTTGAGGATCCGCTGCCCATTATTGACGGGCGTCGCGATGCCCAGCCTTCGCATGCCCGAGCCGGCGCCAACAAGTTGCCTGCAACTCGTCGGCAAGTTCAAATCCAGCGTGAAATTCGTCTTTGCCACGCGACGGCGTCATATCCGTCTTAAATCCGAATGTAAACATTTAGCTTGATGCAGCCAGCGGCAAGCGACTCGTGCCCCACGGTGGTGCCTCCGTGGAGCCCGCCGCCCGGGCTGCCCGTCGGAGCCTGGTGTCACATGGAGGCCCGCACTTTCGGCTGTGTTCGCCTCGGTCAGGAGCCTCACGTTGCGAGGCCGGCGCTCGTAGACATGCTGTCGACATTGAAGTGGTTCCGACTGAGTGAGCGACTCGACTCGGTTTGCTGCCTTGCCCATCGACCATGATAGGGAAGCCGGCGTGGTGCGGTCTTTGCCTGCGCATGGCGTGCGTCGCACGCGGCATCGAGTGGCCTTGCGCTACGGCAGAAGACATCGTCTCCGTGAAGGCGCTTGGCTCGCAGACGGTGGCCGCTGTTTTGTCTCTGTGCGGCGGCGTGCCTTGACAGTGGTGGCACTTCATACGCCAAGCGGTTGCTCGCGTTTGAACTTGCTCGCCGACGTGAGCGCACGAGCCCGAGTATGACGAGAAATAAGAGCTCCGCAGAGCTAGACCCGTACACAAGTGCAGCCTCATCTCGGCCGCACTGCAAGCAAATGACACCCGGGTCCGTGGGTGGGCACACCATTGTCGAAGGATCAAGCGGTGGCTGTGGGGTCGGGACGCCGCAGCAGCTTGAGCGAAGGCCGTCCGTCCAAGCTGCTGCTGCGTCGCCGATCCACCAGCCCCCACCGATAAGGTTTGTATTGGCAATCCTCTTTATGATATAAATATGAAGTCACCTCCGCTGCGCTGGCAAGCGGGGCGCTTGAATCACGGATACCTCTCCAAATATGACGGGTCTATCCCGTCGCTACTGCACTAATAGCAACTGGGGGCGCAGCCGCAGGGGTTTATATCGACAGGTAGTCGATCAGGAAGTCTAAGGACTCGCTCACGGTCGGGATGTGGATGGGGTCCAGGTCGATATCGTCCCCAAAATCCAGGAACGGCAACGGCAGGAAGTCGTCCGTCTTCATCTCCACATCCGTGCCACGCGGGCTGCTGTGGGCCTCGCTTGGCTCCTGCTTCAACGAGTTCTTCTTCTGCAGAGGCTCGAGTTTCACCCCACCGGCCCGCGACGAAGACTTGCGGCTCGCAGCCACCAGCTTCTCAGCTGCGCAGTCCACCAGCTTGCATAGCTCCATGGTGTCCTCGTCGATGCGGTGCTCGGGACGCACAAGTTTCTTCTTGGATTTGCGCAGTCCGCGTAGTCGGCGCGACACCTTCTCCTGGTACTTCTGGGCGTGAGTCTGAACCTGTCGCACAGAGCGAGTGGCGATGTGGTCTGCGATGGTCTTCCACGGGCCCTTGGGGTAGAGCTTCATGGCCTCCAGGAAGCGGTCGTGCTCCTCCTGGGACCAGATGCCTTTGGCCGTGGGCGACATGGACTTGGCCTTGGGCTTGGCGGTCGCGAGTGGCGAACAGTTTCCGGCAGCGATCATGTGCATGGTGAAGATGAAGAGACTGGGGCTAAGGACAGGAAATGCTGGGGCTCTGGGCTTGGATCTGCCGCTGGCTTGCTGCGCTCGATATGAGGCGGATTTGAGAATGACAGTCTGCAGGCGATCCGTTCGAGCCTCGACCACGTTGGAGGTCGGCACGTCCCATCCTTGGCGGTAGAGCTCCTCTGGTCAGTAAACGGTCCTTTTTCTGAGACCTACCGCCATGCCCACTTCGCTCGGAGAAGAGCACAAGAGAGCGTTCGCTCGCCGGCGGTGCGGCGGCGAGCGGCTCCGCTGCGCTGGCCATCGCTTCGTCGCCGGCCGTTGCCTTCGCGGCGGTCGAGCAGGAGAGTTGCCCCCCCCCGCCAGCAGAAGTCCGGCGGGTCGAGAGGGCGGCGCTGCCTGGCAGGCTGGGGAGGAGGAAAAAGCGAGGGACGGACAAAGCAACCTTGCGGCTAAAGTGCAAGCTACAGTATCCCGCAGACAGACAAGCTGCCAAGCTGGGCTTGACGTGCCAGCGCCTGACTTGTTGCGTTGCCTCGTTGAGCGCAACGGGGATGGCGAGCTCTCCGGGTTGAAGCTGGCCGGCGGAATGCCACTGCAAGGCAAGGCAAAACATCCGTCCGCGAGCGCGTTGCGAAAAGAGAAAGCGCTGCATCCAAGCCGCGTGTTGACATCCTGCCGCTGCCGCTGCGCAAAGCCAACCAACAATCGCTCAAAAGCCTGCAATGAAGCGAGGATGGGGGAGTCGAGCAGCGCCGTGCGTTGATTATTTCAGGTCCTTCCGAAAGTGTAGATTGGGATCGCGGCCCCGCTCTGCGCCGAGTCACTCGTAGCGCCGGTAACGTGCTGGAGAGTGCACACGAAGGCGCTGCTGTTTCTATGGCAGCTTCAACACCAAGCACCGCCGCCGCGACTGGAGCGCTAGAAACTCGAACGTGGCAACGGCACAGCGATGAAAATGGTGCTCTCGCGGCGTGCGCGCTTCTGTACTGGGCGCGCTGGGCCGACGGCGCTGCTTGTGAGCGGCTGTACAAGCATGATGGCGCACCTCGGGAAGCCCAAACGGAGCGTATTTTGGGCCACCGAGCCCGTGCCATGCACGTCTGAAGATCGCCGACCTGAAACGCAAAGTGCCGGCCTTCACGACGCCACACCGGCTGCTCTCGAGCGGGTGGCCGAACGGTGGAGGAGGCCAGCGCTGGCGCTGCCCCAGCCAGCGGCGCCTGCTCGACTTCTAAGCGCTGCTGCTTTTGCCACCGTTGGAGCGCAAGACATCCGTCGCGCCACTGAGACGCCGGACTGCCCGATGATCCTTCCAGTCGGTTTTCGGCATGTCACAGGGGACCGGTGCACCATCTGGTAAAACTGGAGTGGCGGCACCGCGGAGATCGTCGGAACTCCGGGCCGCTTTAACGCTTAACTCTTTTCGCGCTGGCGCCGCGTCGGCGGTCGTGCAGAGCTAGCGTCCAAGTCCCCGACGGTCTCCGAGCTGCGAGCCGCAAAGGGAAGGGCTATAGATGCTTCAGACGTGTGTGTGTGTGCGTGTGTCCGATCTGAATCAACTGTAACCCTACGGTGGACGCAAGCCCCGATATCAGATGCCTCGATTGCGCCGCCGTCGGCTTCGGCTTGGAGCTCGACGGGAGCTCGACGTTAAATGCAACCACGATGTCAAGGAAGCCTTAATTCGACGAACGGCAACTACAGCGTCGTTGGTAAGGCAGCCTTACCAACGGCGTTGCATCTACCGTTCGCTGAACGCGTGGCAATGCACGCCGATCCAAGCAGACCGCAGTTGTTACCGGCGCCCGATCGACTCGGTCGCACACATCGCTCGTCGTCTCCGGCGATCCGGCTGCAAATGTCGGTTAACTGTCGGTAGAGCGCGAAATGGCGCAAACTGACGAAGAATCCGGTACCGACATGTCTCTGCCTACATGCACCTGGCTTGGTCTCGTCGAGCCCGTGGTGATTGGCCTTCCGCCCTCGTCAGCGGCGCCAGCCTGCCTGCCACACGCACGTCGAGCCCAGGGGAACTTTCCGCAGTGCGACACGGACACCTCTAGCTGAGAGATCTGCGCCGGGCGGCGACAGGCTGGCGGACTCGAAGCGATCCCTTGTCGGCCGGCCGCCAGGCTCTAAATTCCAAGATTGCAGATCCTTGTAAGGCGGCCTTTTTGCTAAATGAACACTTCAGCGAGCGTTGCCAGTCTTCCTCCTAATAGGCAGGCTTAGCTGCGCTAGTTAATACCACAGCACCCTTTGGTCTGGAAGCAACCTGATGCAAGTTGCTGGCGCCTCGACACCCCGCGAGGCACCACCATCTCTACGGTTTTAGCTGGTGCCTGCTGCGAGTTTTTGCAGCTGTCAAACACGCGTATCTTCACTACGGATCGCACAGCACAGGCAAGATGCCACCGATGAGTGCAGGCCCCGCGTTAGCGACACCGCGTTGACGCGGTAGACATTGCCGCAGCGCGGAGGTCGACCGTATATTATACAGCGTCGACTTCCTGTACGGCATTTCAGCCTCACTTCCGTAGAGCGTTTGTCTCGCCGGGCTGAAATTTCCCTCGCCCATGTTACAGATTGCCTATTTCGAAAGCAGCAGTCTTCAGAGTCTCCAAACTCGCCTCGCAGGCCGCCGTGGGGCTACATGTATATCACCGAGTCGGCGGTCTGGGCCAGACAACTTGGCGGAGACCGTCGTTGCAGGTTGTCAGCCACGTGCCACTGTACGTACCTCGTGAGATGGGCGGCTGCCCCTGAGACAATCTCGTCATCAGAATGATTACATTGCGCGTCAGCAGATGATGCAAAGGAGATGGACCATTTAGTTTTCCGGTGATCGCAATTAATCGACTTCGAGGCACATGCACATGTACCGCGCAAGGTCAGCATTTTAGCAGTCTCGGATGGTTGAGAGCCTACAATCGAGCGTAGTCAAAGCCCTGCAGCACAACGGAGCAATATAACCTTTTCAATTAAGAAACTCGCCTCGCGTTGATACGAGCTTACCGTTCATTCGCTGTCACCAAAACCAATTTAAGACAACCAGAGTCTTTGTCGCGATGTCCCCGACACAATCGATGTCGCTAGTTGGCACCCGAATGGGAGTTCAGGTCGTCATGATTTCTCGCTCGTGCGACTTCGAGTTAGTGCGCCGCGACGGGAAGTGGCACAACCTCCACCATTCAATCTGGGTCGCCTCGAGTCGTGGTCATCGAGCTGCTTGATGTCTACAACGGCTCAGCAGACGACTGTGCTGCACTGGGATCAAAGTTCTGGTTTGAGGACCTGCAACCTATACGTGCATGGTCATTGGCGTTCGACGGAACCGCGGTTGCTACATGCATGATAGGTTTATCGAATGTGTCATTGGTGGCTCTAGCAGCAAACAGATCNGAGTGCAGGCCCCGCGTTAGCGACACCGCGTTGACGCGGTAGACATTGCCGCAGCGCGGAGGTCGACCGTATATTATACAGCGTCGACTTCCTGTACGGCATTTCAGCCTCACTTCCGTAGAGCGTTTGTCTCGCCGGGCTGAAATTTCCCTCGCCCATGTTACAGATTGCCTATTTCGAAAGCAGCAGTCTTCAGAGTCTCCAAACTCGCCTCGCAGGCCGCCGTGGGGCTACATGTATATCACCGAGTCGGCGGTCTGGGCCAGACAACTTGGCGGAGACCGTCGTTGCAGGTTGTCAGCCACGTGCCACTGTACGTACCTCGTGAGATGGGCGGCTGCCCCTGAGACAATCTCGTCATCAGAATGATTACATTGCGCGTCAGCAGATGATGCAAAGGAGATGGACCATTTAGTTTTCCGGTGATCGCAATTAATCGACTTCGAGGCACATGCACATGTACCGCGCTTAGCAGTCTCGGATGGTTGAGAGCCTACAATCGAGCGTAGTCAAAGCCCTGCAGCACAACGGAGCAATATAACCTTTTCAATTAAGAAACTCGCCTCGCGTTGATACGAGCTTACCGTTCATACGCTGTCACCAAAACCAATTTAAGACAACCAGAGTCTTTGTCGCGATGTCGCTAGTTGGCACCCGAATGGGAGTTCAGGTCGTCATGATTTCTCGCTCGTGCGACTTCGAGTTAGTGCGCCGCGACGGGAAGTGGCACAACCTCCACCATTCAATCTGGGTCGCCTCGAGTCGTGGTCATCGAGCTGCTTGATGTCTACAACGGCTCAGCAGACGACTGTGCTGCACTGGGATCAAAGTTCTGGTTTGAGGACCTGCAACCTATACGTGCATGGTCATTGGCGTTCGACGGAACCGCGGTTGCTACATGCATGATAGGTTTATCGAATGTGTCATTGGTGGCTCTAGCAGCAAACAGATCGGGTGCAGGCTTGTTAGAAGTGTCTGGGGAGAATAGTATTTTACCTGTTGAGCTAAAACGGCACGGAGAGTGTCCGAATAAAGTTATTATGCGCTACACAACATTGGTATTGCACTTGAAGGGCCAGTAATGCATTCGACGACAAAAACTGCATGTACAACGATCATCCGTCTGCAGATATTGCAGCTGAAAGCACCGACGAACTACAAATCTCTCTTATGTTGTAAATGCGGTCAGGATATATGACGTTACAGAAGGTGATACTCGATCTCATTCGACTTGCGCTGGCTGGCTACTCTCGGCGCCTGGAATGATCGTAGGAGCCATCGCGACCCCACTGCGACCAGACTGAGCTGCTTGTGCTGCAGCGCGACGACCTCGTACCAGATCAAGTGGCGGCACGGCAGCTGGAGCAGCGCGTAGAACTCGCAATCGCAGGCACTGCCATCTTGATGCAACATATGCTTCTCTCGTGTCAATTTGTTCTGCCAGCGCACCGTGGACTCGACGGCAGCCACGTCCGTACTGACCTGGTTCGCTTTCCCAGCTCGAAGCTTGGTGACGGTCACAGACCCGTTGGAGTGTGCGCTTTGGACCGTAAGCTGGGAGCTTACCAGCTCCACTGCAAAACTACTGAGGCAGTTGAGCATCAAATGCAGCAGCGGGTCACAGCGACCCACTGCCACAGGCTTGGTTAACTCGAGCATCATCATCTTGGACGTCCACTCGTGCTCGACGAACTTCATCGTGGTAAGCACCTCGGAGGTTTTCTGGGCCAACGAGGTGCCGATGGACGAATCTGGGCCATGGACTGCAGTGGACACGGGTACTGCACCGGAATTGTCCGAAGACAGCAAGGCTTGGCTGTCTGCAGCAACCGTGACGGGGTGGAGGTTTGCACTCGTTGCGCTGAGTGAGCGAGAAGCTGCTGTCCTTGCTGCAACTGCGAGGTTATCAACGTCCGTGCGTTTGAACACGTTTTTCATCGGGTCCCAATAGCTGTGCGTTCCGTTCGTGAACACGCTGGAAAGGTCAAGCTGCTCTGTGCGTGCGTAAGATACCCAGAGCGCACGGTACGGCTCAAACGTTCGGTCAAAAACGGCGAGCATCTCTCTCCTGTTTCCAACTATGAGTTGCCGTGCGAGCTCAGCCTTCACTTGTTCATAGTGCGATTCCGAGTGTGCATACACAAGCTCCTGCAGAGACTCGATCACCTTTTCTTGACCCGGTATTGAGCTGGGAGGAATTCCAGCTTGAGTGTCTGCAAGTTGGTTCCGTACAGGTAGTTCTGGGCATGCGAGGAGACCAACCAGGAGCTGAACCACGTGAATTTGGCACAGCAACACCCGCGTCTCTGGGAACTCAAGTGCCAGCACTTGTACAGCGTCAGGCAACAGCTTGTTCATAACCAGCACCTTCGTTTGCATCCACGTGGGGTGCGTACGCTTAAAATCTCGGCACACTCGATGCAGCAGCGTCGACGACATGGCCGCTGACTGCGCCAAGAAGACAGGTTTCGCGTTGCCTAGCGCATCCATGGACAAGAACCCGTGCAGTTGATGTCCTGGTTTCAACATCTGCGTTGCCATTGATACGTCAAGTATCATTAGCTCTGGAAAGACTTGGAAATGCTCCTTCATGGCTCGACTAGCCAGACAAATAGCCTCATTGGAGCCATCATCACCGGATAAAATGCTCACGTGGTTCTCCACATCAGCCTTCACGAAGGTCTGAAGCGCAGGCTCCACTTGAACGCCGATTCTGCCATCGTTAGGCAAATATGTCGTGCTCTGCGAGCCATTGAACCCCTGAAACCCACTGACAGTCGGCTGTGGAGACTGGGATCGCGCTGGTTCCTCTGAGTGGGTGCTCTTTTCTTCGTATTTCTTCAGTCGTGCGTACAAGTTGTGCATGTCCTTGATAGTACACACTTTCCCCGACAAGGCTTCAATGTGCGCTCGTGCAGCTCTCTTGCTGGACCCAACACGTCGCATGAGCTCGGCTTCGTGCGCCAGATAAGGGTGTTCGATCACAGCCGCACGGTTCTGTGAGTACATTCGCCACTGCTCCAGACTCAACGGGTGGTCACTATGGACCAGGTGCTGGCCCGTGACCTTGATGAAGAGCATCTCCCGCCCGTCTTCAGACAACTCGCTGGCTATGCAGGCCGTGAAGCGAGCCTTGCAGTCCGTGTAGCGCACGTTCTGCCGAGGCCTCGAGCCGCTGGAGCGCGACACCCGCTTGTACCCGTGCGTGCACACGTATACCTGCAAGTGCAGCAAGACCAAACTCATGAGTTTGGTGTAGTTGTGGGACCCTATGTGGACATTAATTCCAATAGATGAACGCACCTTGCGATCGAAAACCCACTTTTCAGGAACTTGAAGTTTGCGGCGCTTGTTGGCCACCGCCACTTTGATCGTATTGCGACACACATACATGGTGTACGTCTTCTCGCAGTGAGCTTGACGTGCCGTGTCGAAGGCCTCCCAGGACGGGAAGCGCCCTTGGAAGGGGACCATGTCATAGGCTGTAGACGCCATCGAGCTGCTCGACCAGTACGAGAAATTATTATTATTTACGGCCAATCACAAACGAGCAGATCGCCATGAGTGTGCATCTGCATGTGGGGCAGTGCGGCAACCAGTTGGGCGCCGCGTACTGGCGTCTGGCCGCCGCTACAGGCGAGAATGAAGGCTCGAATAACTCTAGAGATCGTGCTGGTTCATCTCGGCGTCTTGGTTGCGCTTCTGGGGGCTCTAAAGTTGCTGCAAACGCCTCGGAAAGGTCGACTTCGCTGTCGAGACACCTCTTCCACCCGGAGACTGGAGCTGCTCGCTGTATTCTCGTGGATTCCGAGCCCAAAGTGGTTCGGTCTGTGTGTGAAGCTAGTGCGGATGGCTCTGGGACCTTCCGACCGGCTCATACGCACGTGGAGCAGGCTGGACGAGGCAACAATTGGGCCATGGGGTACTACGGCCCGAGACTGAAAGCTCCAAAACCAGTTTTCACCTCTCTGGCTGTGGACGAACGCAAAGAGTTAGTGGAGCTCGTGATGGACTCACTACGACGTGAGATTGAGACCATCGACTGCTACCAGGGCAGCGTGGTGATGCACTCGTTGGGGGGAGGAACGGGCTCGGGGCTCGGCTGTCGAGTACTGGAAAGCATGCGGGACACGTACCCCAGGGCGTACATCGTAACCGCGTCAGTGGCGCCGTCTTGGACGCGGGGAGACTCGCCACTGCAGAATTACAACGCTGTACTGACACTGCAGTGTCTACAGGAAGTTGCAGACGCTGTGATTTACAAGGACAACGACGAGTTGTTGCGAACAGCGGCGTACTGGAAGACGCTTGTCCAGGACAAAGTGGGCGTTGAGAACTCGACGCAGAAGGTGTCGCTCGCTGAGGTGAACAGCATGGTAGCTGCAGATCTCGCAGGGTTGTTATTCCCAGTGACTACAGGAGATCCCAACTCGCCAATGTCTTTCGATTTCGGCAAGCTACTACACGATGTTTGCCCCATGCCAGCGGCCAAGATGCTGGACGTGCGGTCCGGTGTATGGCGAGACCGTGCTGGATCTGGTGTACGCGGCAAATTCCCCTCGAAGACGCCTGCAGCAAGGGACGTATCATCTGCAACCTTGTTTCAAGCCCCTGTCGTCGCACAAGCTCGTTCGTTGTCGCTCCGACATGAGGCACCTGCTGACTTTGACGCTTCCCTAGAAGCACTGGAGAGGCTTGTGCATCAAACCGCAGGATCTTTCCAACGCAAGTCACTAGAAGCCCTCGCATCAAGCACAGTAGTTCGCGGTTTCTTGCCTCTTACCAGTCAAGCTGCTCGGTTTTCAGGAAAGCTTGGTGGTATTGTTCAGACCGCATTTCCTACTGTGCCGTGGTTAGCAGCGATCCCGCAAGTCACGCTGACATACTCGAGATCTGCCCCATTCTCACCACTGCAGGCAAAAGCTTCAGCCACGATTTGCGTGAACAATGGACATTTCTTGACGAGCACCAAGTGCTTCTTAGAGCGAGCTCAGCGCCAATTCCACGCCGGCGCCTACGTCCACTGGTACAAGCAGCACGGCTTGGAAGACGCCGAATTCGAGAACGCTTTCGAAAGGTGCTCGGCACTCATAACTGAATATGAGACCTTACTGCGATAAAGCCAGGGTCTTTGCTATCCTTGCAAAGCACTTCGCAGGCGCTGAATCTCAATAGCAACAGAGCGAATCCGTTCTTTCGTGTGGAGCCACTGCTTGGTGCGAACTGCGTGCTGCTCTTCCACCGCTCGAAGCTTCGATAACAAGCGTGGATTTGCGTCTGCTGCTTCTCGCATGTCTTCCAGGTGATCCTGAAAACTCTTCCACTCCCTTTTCCGCTGGCTAAGCGCCAATAGCTGTCGCTCTAAAGCGTCCAACTGCCGCGCTGTGGTGCTTGGCAAAAGCAGATCATCTCTGCGAGGCATCGCCGGGTTGAGGGGAGTCAATTCTCGACGCTGTTTACGGGCCCTGACAGTCGTCACAGGAGCTGGCGAAACGGGTTTGACTTGGTTGTGCGGCGGTGGCCTTAGAGGAGCAAACGGCTCGACAGGGAAATCAAAACCACATCGAGAGGCTTCGTGCGCAGTAGCGTTGATGCTGGCTTGCGGCATATTCTCAACACCTGCTTGTGAAAGCAGTAGGACTTCGATGGGCCTTCGAGGCTGGGGCCGGTTTCTCGGCATCATCACAAACTCGGACAGTGGAGATCGCTCGTTCATCCAGTGAGAGACTCTCGAGTCATCACAGAGTATTTCTCCCTGGTGCCGAATCTTTCCTTCCCCTGGAGGCAGAACCGAAGGTGTTCTGGGTTGCTCTCGGCCAGGCTGAATACGATCATTTGACCAGGACACGTTCTCTTGAATCTGTCGAGGTCCATCTCTTTGGCCTTCTAAGACTTCTCTTCCTTCTCTGATCGTTCGGCGCCGGATTGCAAGGTAGCGCCAATGCCGTGCAATTGCGGCAACTCGGCGCCAAATGTGCGTCGTGTTACTTGCTTGAGCATTGGTTACTCGCTGTTCACGCTGCTCTTGCAAATGCAGCGCGGCCGTAATCCAATGGCGCAAACCTTCGCGAACAAAGTGTTCGTGACGAAACTCTAGGGCCTCATGAATGCGCTGCTGCTTCAATCGCTTGGCTAGCAAATACTGCTTCCATCCGTCAAACGCTTTGCGCTGCAATGCCAATTTCCAATGAATCAAAGCCGCACGCGTCTTTTTGCGGTAGTTTCGGCGCACGAAAACGTTGTGGTGCCACCGCTCGAAGCACTTCCGTGGAATCACTGCCTTATAATGTTGCTCAGCTCGAGCACGCGTAATTTGTTGCCACCGAAGCACTGACACATACGCAACCCATTGTGACAGGTACTTACTCAGCAAACGACGCTGTGCCTGGCCCCGCACCTGGGCATTCACTACCCTTCTGGCAGCTTTCGCACGCATCAATTCTGCCCAGTTCTCCAGCACCGATGCTTTCGTCGATCGCTCTCTTGTTGTCATATAGTCTTGAAGTATCTTGTCTAGGGTCAACTCTCGATTGCGCTCCGCTTGCCAGACTCCTTTCCACGCACAAAAGCCGCGCCTTACAGTTCGAATATACTGGTGTTCTTGGCCAGCCAGTGCCATTCTTTTCTTTACCAACGATCTGCTGAAAAAGCATCGGAACCCATTCACCCAAACATGTTTGAGTAGTCGTGATTCAACGAAGCGAGATGCACGCTCGTACTTCAGGGCCCTCGTCTTCTTCTGACTCGTAAAGTGATTCCAGCTTAAGAACGCAGAGGCTAATATTTTGTCATCTGCTGCATCGAGCATCGTCTCCACTCGACCGTAAGCAAGCTGGCTTTGCGCACGCCAAGCACGGAATCCATTGAACCCCATATAAAGAAGTGATAAATAGTGAGCACGCACTGCACGGCGCCGCTGTTGATCCTGGAGCTCTTTTTCCCGAGTCCTTTCACTCCAAGCCCTCCATAACCGACGCAGTCTGCGCTCCTGGTAACCTCGCCGAAAAGAGTCGAGCTGGGTGAGTTGGTGAACTTTAGATCTCCACTGACGCCACGCTTTCTCACACACTTTTCGGTAACAATGACGGTCGATGATGCGGCCAAGCATGCGATGCGCGTGGTTCCTAGTGTACTGCTTCTCCCACACATTAAACGTCAGTTGGAGCAATCGCTTGTGAGTCTTTCGCGTCAAAACGTCTGCTATCGGCCGATAGAGAAGTGTTTGATGTCGTCGTCGCCACACGTAACGCCGCCAGAAAGCTAGTGTTTGATGCAGTTGTAGCCGTAATCGCCATTGCTGCATGGCCATAATAAGCTTTCGCAGTCGACTCGCTTTCACAATCTTTACCGTCAAAGTGCGTTCTCGCTTCTTGGCCAGTGCATGTTGACCTAGTCGACTCAACGAGCGCTTGAGGAGCCAGTAATACAAGAAAAAGTAGGCCCGTTGTTCCAGAACGGAGCGATCTCTTCTCGCTTGCACAAACCCGCGCCAGCGCTTGATGGCGTGCAGCGATCGAATCCTCACGACCCCATTTGTGGTTACTTTGGCACCTTTCTCGACTTTCTTCTTTCTCACAAGTGTCCATCGCTATCATCCAACACATTTAAAAATTCTCACGTCAGAATCAGCGCTCAACCTCATTGCACACTGCACAACATGCCATATCTTCGCACCTTGAAGACGTGCCGCTGCCGCAGTAAAATCGCAGCTTGGGACTTTTCTCGATCGTTCTCTTCTCCATCGAACTCGGACGCCATTGCAATTGTTTCTTCGATTTCATCTCCACTACCATCACTATTGAGATCTTCTTTCTGTGGCGGAAGCTTTTCTTCATCCACCAAGCTCTTCGCCGCGTCTTCCTCTCGTCTCTCTTGAATAAATTCTCTCCATTTCTGCCAGAAAACTCGTTGACAGAAGACGGCGCCCACTCGACAAGCAGTGACAACTCGCTAGTTATAACATCCATCCATTCGTCAGATGTGTCATCACTAACAACAATATCACGGTACTTCAATAATGGCATGAAAACTTATTGCTCACTTTTCTCCGCTCGCACTGCGTCTGGGCGCGCCGTTTCCACACCAGAAACGTCTTCAGCAGCAGTTGATATCGGTCGTGATGCTGGGCCAGCAGTAGCTGCGTCGACGGAGTCCCTAGCGTCTCCTCCAGGTCTCCATCCGCATCAGCACGACCAGCTTGGGCCATATTGGTGAAGAGACGATTGAGGATTGGCCAAAATAATCGGAATGAAGTAAAGTTGAAGTGTTCGTAAAACTGTAAAAGGATACTGCCACTAGCAGATAGTTAATGCCTTGGGGTTTTCTCTGCCCAACCATGGTCGGCATTTCTTGTGAGGAAAAAATGCACAAGCACATCAGTCAGAGTGAAACCCTGCAACTAAAACGGCCTTCGAGTTTGCAAGGGTTCTCGGCTGGAAAGCAACTTCCGTTTCCTCATTGTCGTCAAAAACAAAAAGTCCAACAATAGAGGTGTCAGGCGACGGAGAAATCGGCTAAAAATGGTTTTGCTTTCTTGCATGTCCCGCTCCATGCCGTCTTTGACAGCCACCGCCAGACACAAAGCGGAGACGTTGACTAAGCGAGGCGGTTCATGACATGCGTGGAGCTGGGGCGGCCGATTCTCGACTAGCAAGGCCGCTATCATCTCGTCACCTCAGTGGTCGCTTCCCAATCCACGAAGAAGCTACTACCCGGCCAGACGCCCCAAAGACAGCCACACCACCGACAAATAGACCGTCATCCGCTCTGAAATCCACGGGTCATCTATTGATTCATGACGACTTGGTGGCTCCAGACACGAACGAGCTCCGAGATGCCTCTCCAAAACTAATGACGCCTCTGCCAAACCGTCAGTCTCCAACTCGACTTAGTGGACGCTTTCAAGTCCTCGACAATGGCAGCAGGGAGGACATTCCGCCGCTATCACCAAGGCTGAGCAATGTATCTCCACTTGCACAACAGTATAGTGCACGTCTACAGTCCCAAGATATCGAGACGCCAGCTATCACCAAGCAGGAATGTCCAACTAGAAATGCAAGTGGATCAAGCCGACCGTCGTCACCAGCCCAGCGCAGTGGGCGTCTACAGGTTCACGATGATACAACGTCAGCCAGTGCACAGGAGATTCCAGCGGTATCACCAAGTCGGAGCAGACCCTCCTCTCCAACCCGTGAGCAGAGCGACCACCATCAACGACCACCCCCATCGAGGAATATCCCTCTTTCCCCCATTCGACAGCTCAGCGATCGCATCAAACTCCACGATGACGGTGTGCTAGGGGGTAGACAGGAAATGCAGCCAAAACTGACGATGCCCGCTTTGCCAACTCGACAGCCTAGCGACCGCTTACAGATTCACGGCGACGGAGCAGTCAGTACCAAACGGAATTCATCCGCAGGCTTGCCGAAAGAACCCCTGCCCATGGCCCCTGGTGCCATTGACATCCAGGAGCCAAAACCTCAGGTAATCAAGCACACTCACGACCACCATGATGATTCTCATCCATCTCATAGCAATCTCGAGCACACGTCGAGCATTCCTGACATTCCGTCTACCACGCCTGCGGATGAAGCAATGCAAAACCCAACATCACGCTTCGTGCCGCTGCACAGCCAGTGGACTTACGGACAACGCATTTTTGGACGATACAAGAAAACGCCATACTTTTACTCTGGTAACATCGCTACCTACCTCGGAGCCGGCATGTTCATGGTCGTTTTCGACGATGGAACACTAGACTATCGCGTGCGTCGAGAAGATATTATGCTGCGGGAACAACTCCCGCCCCAATCTCCGACGCCGAGTCCCCAGAAGCGGAGACAACGTCGTCAAAGCGACCAACAGGGGCAAGACGAATCAAACAATACGAAATCAAGTGAGTCACTACGTCTTGACAGCTTTAGCGGACTAGAGACAGTGGCCAAGGCAAAATCACGGAGAAACTCGCAGCAAAAGCAGCAAGATGAAGATGGTGACGAAAATCGGCTTGACCGAGCAGCCCTACCCGAACACAATCTCCTGCCCTTACAGCACGTGATGGTCGATTTCTCTGTGACGCCACCGAGAGAGATGGTCCTAAGCTTTGATGATGGTGGCAGCTATGATGGCGGCTCATACTCGTGCAATGCCAGTCATTCGGAGAGGGAAACGTGGCGGCTTTTTCTTGAAGATGAAACGCTAACAATGAAGCGGCTGGAATGTGGCGTGGGCTATGAGGACGACTCGACACAAGTAAGTGACTCGGACGAGTCAAGTGAGGAAGATATGTCCATGACGCCGTGGCAGCAGATGACCCAGACTTTTGGTATGGGCAAGGCTACTCGTGTACAGCGCACAAATGGCCGACGATCAAGCATTTCCTCCGTCTCCCAGGTGGATCGACTCTCAATGACACATAAAGGCATGAAGCAGATTATCCCCACGCCGAAAAGTCTCAAACAGATCATCAGCGACTATTTCCTCCGCGGCAACAAGAAGGTGCAACCTTCCAAACCCACCGAAGAGCTCGCCTTGGAGGAACATGTACGACTGATGGAGGCCAAACTCAACTCGATGCGCTCCGTCCAATGCGCTGCAGGTTTTCCTACATCCGCCCTAGCACATCGAGACTCCGGAAGCCTTCGAGTAGTGTATGAACGAAGCCCCGACGGCGTACGCGCCTACGGCACCGTCACAAAGCAAGTCGACGATGGAGGCTTCGCCGTGGTGACCGAAGACGACCACAGTATTTCTGTGGAAATGGTGCCCAAGGACAAAATCGACTTTTTACCTTCTGTAGCTGAGCTCGAGCAGCAATTGACTGACCTTGAGCGAACCCAGCGCCTGCTTTTTGCAGGGCAAAAGGTGCAGGTATCACTGTATCCGGGAAGCCGTTTTTGCGGTCGTGGTATAATCACATTGGAACGAGAGTATCAGACGCGCTTTCACGTGTTGCTAGCGAATCGCATTCGGTTAGCCAATGTCCCTGCCGACAAGATCAGCCCCTTGCAAGAGAAGAAGAAGACTGCGGTTACCATTACGGAAGACCAGTTCCTTGTTTGCAACAAGGTCAAAGTTTACATTGGCGACCAGATCTACGTCAAGTGCTCGACTGGAAATGGCGACCTTGATAGCTCTGAGGAAGACGAAAAGCTAGGACTTCTGAATGGAGTTTACTCGAACCGAACTGCCGCTGTCGACTTTGCGGATGGATCCACGGGTTACGAGGTGCCGCCGAGCATCATCTTCAAGTGCAAACGCGTGAGTGTGCCGGCAGACCAGGACGTGCGGTCGCTTAAGAATGCTGTTCTCATGCAGGCTTCAGCGGCAGCGAATGGTGGAGCGAAAGGCAATCTCCCGGTACTTGAGGAGGGCTACCAGGTCAAGGCTGACCACCCTCGAAAAGCTGCGGTTGAAAGCTGTATCGTCATTAAAACGCACCCTTCCTCAGCTTGTGACCTGCGCTTCTCCGATGGAACCATCGCGTTTGAGGTGTTTCCGTCGCAAATGATTCTCGACAGCGTGGAGCAACAACGAACACATACAAAAACCACTTCCTCCTTGGCCACGAACGACAGCTACAACCGACCTTGCCCGACTCCATCGTATCCTGTAGGGGACTACGTTTTAGCCTGGAGCTCACGATTTGGACGATACTGCTCGGCCAAAGTCCTTGCCAAAGCAGCGCAAGACCCCACCACGGGTCCCGGATCAATCTCTGGCTCTGAAGCCCATGGAGTAGCAACGTCAACGTCGGTACCCGCGACGCTGTATACGCTGGTATTCGACTACGGCGAGTACAAGACGCAGATGCCAGCAGACAAGATCACTCGCCTGGACGACACCACAGCGTTACTGCATACACAGCGGTTGACAAACTATAGCATCGACACAATAGGGTTTGAGCTGTCGCGAGTGAATTTCGCGGTCGGAGAGGTCATAATGGCTCGCGTCCACGGATCAGCTCGATACTTCAACGGCATTGTCGAAGCTGTCAACGAGAAGGAACGAATCTGCGCGGTGTACTTCGACTCGTCCGAGCGCGACATCGCCGTTCCTTTCTCGGCCATGTTCACCGTCGATTCACGCTCACGGTTCACAGGCCGCAGTTCCAGTACCAAGAAGGCAGGCAGCGGTGGCAGTTCAAATTCCGAGGCTGCCTCACGAGCTCGCTTCCTTGCGCGCAGCCATGTCACTGAAGATACGACGACAAGCTCGGATATCCCCACTCGCCCACGACGACACAGTAGTGGCTCCGTTGGCAACGTGCTGAGGTCGATGGACAACTTTTTCCGGGGTTCCCGACCAAAACCAAGTATTGAGCCGCGTCGTGCATCGCATATGATCACGGAGATCGGGGCTCGTTTCCGATCACCGGAACAGTAGAGTCTTCATGTGGAGAATGCCAATGCTTGTCACGCTTACCGCTTCGTGCTGGAATCGCTGGAGATAGTTAGATAGAATCACTTACCAGAATTTTGCACACTGCTGGGACTACCACGAGGTCTGTCCGGCATATAACAACAGCGTTTACCAATACTGGCCCACTCCCCATATACAATTACGAAATAACGACTTCTCTGTCAGTTGCTGCCGAGCGTTGCTGCCACCTGCAGCAAGTTCGCTGCATTCACAAGACGAAGCCAGCAAGACTACAGTGACGAAGTGCCAACAGGTGCTCACTTGGCGGCGAAAATGATGCCCATCAGGGCAATGAAAACCAGCAGCGCGAAGATGGCAATACAGATGAGCTTCATCCGTGAGCAGGCGCACCAGTTTTTGCGCTGGTCTGCCTGCCGCACCTGGTCCAGCGCCTTCTCCACGTTGTCCTTGGCCGTCTCTGTGTTGTCCACAATCTCCACAACGGTCTCGCCCTGGTCTTGCACCAGCCCGTCGATCTCCTGGAAGGCGGCGTTTACTTCGCGCAGCTGGTGGTTGATTTGGACGATGTCCTCCTCTCGCCGCTGCAGGTCTGTTCAAACACAACAACCAAGTCGTCAGTGGCTTGTCCCCCAATTGCATTAATATACCGCCACACACGCACCATCCTCGTCGTACACGACCACGTTTGCCTGCGCGTAGATCTGGTCCTCGCTGTAGTTGGTGAACTCCGCGCCGCCGCGCGTCTGGTGGGTGTCGCCGCCCTTGAAGCTCTGCGAGGAGCGGCGGATGAACTCGACGGACTGGCGCTCCGACTCGAGCAGCCGCTCGCACGTCTCCTCGAACACGCGCACCTGGTTCTTGAAGTCGGCCGAGAGCTTGTTGACCTGCGTGCGGCGCGCGCGGCCGCTCGGGCCCTTGGCGCCGCGGTTGAGCTCCTGCAGGCGGCGGTTGATCTTGGCCACGAGCTTGTTGCCCTTCTCCGTCAGCTCCTTGATCTGTGCGTGGTTGGCGCGCGAATCCTGCGGCGTGCCGAACAGCGACATCTTCTGCGCGATGCTGCGCGTGAGCTGGTTGAAGCTCGAGATGCCCTTGCTCGTCTCCGTCACGAGCTTGCGGAAGCGATCGTCCGTCACGCCAGCGGTGCTGTCGCGCGGGGACTGCGCGCTGCGGTACCGGTCGCCCATGGCTGTGCTGGACGTTGGGTTGGGCTGAGGTGCTGGAGGACGCGGCGGCGAGCGGCGCGCAAGAGCGAGAGTGGCGAGCTGCTGCTGCTGGACAGGACTGCAATCCAGCCAGTTTTTGGAGCGCTTGCAGACCTGTGGGAATTAATTATCTGCAATGTGCACCCAAAATGCAGTTGGCTTGACATGGACCTGTAATCATCGATGTTTCACGCGCTTTTTTTGTGTGGTAAAGTCGGGCTTTTGAGCACTTTGCAAAGCTTTGAAATTGCCTTAAAATTGAGGCTGCGGCGACCGGCGTGCATGGGGCTCCTTGGGTTGGCTCATGGTCCTGAGATTTGTCGTTGTGACGGAGGCTCCGAGGCTGCGTTAAGAAGGACAGCAATACCGGTGGTGCCACCACCACTGGTGGGCCCTGCTGGCTTCGTTATCGTCGGGCAGGTCTGCTTCGCCGCCATTAGTTTCATTAGCGGCATGAGCTCCTTGCCCAGGTGGCGCGGCGCAGGTGTTTGAGGGGGTCATGTTGAAGCGCGTGACGTGCACGACAGTTGGCGGGGGGGGGGGGGGGGGGGGGGGGGGGCCGGCCACCAAGCCCGCCCCCTCCCGTGCCGCGGGGGGGCCCCCGCGGCGCCCCACGCCGCCGCAAAGCGTGCCCCGCCGCGCGGG
>JAABLK010000519.1:0-24238 GCA_012295415.1 Phytophthora chlamydospora | reverse complement strand
ATTCTCAACACTTGGTGCAGTCGATGCCGATGTATGCTCACATGTATGCATAGGCACCCGTGTAACAAGTTGGCAATCGAAATGAGGGCACAAGCTGAGCGTTTCTACCACAATTGATTGGTGAACAACGTTTATCATTTATGTCACGTCGTCCGCTCTTCAGAGCATCGAGTCCCCCAAGAAGCAGCGATGATACACTACCGGTATAGTTCAAGTCAGTTCGAAAGCGCTAAAGCAGTGATTTTACTGGAAGTGCAAAACGAGTTGCACTCTCCAGCCTCCCACACAACAGCAGGCGCCACATGTGTACGTAAAGCTACAATAATGAATAGCTATAGTTCGGGCGTTTTGCTCCCATTGATGCCACCAGCAAGTTGCTGCTCGCAGCAACATGATTCCAGCAGGAGTTTTTGGATGGCGATGGAGGTCCAGCATTCCAGTAGTGGCATCCCTCTGATGGCCCTGCTCGACACGTTCGAGCAAAACGCACCACTTTCAAAACCACTTCATAGTGAACACTGCACGGGATGTCTGCATTGAAAGCGTCGCTTCTACTTCTTCCCGCATTGCTCTTGCTTGAGTTGGTGTCTGCTTGGTCTGGGAGTGTGACCTTCTACGACAAAACTGCGCACGACGACAGCGGCGGCTACTACAAGTACGTCATCGACGACTCGCAGCAGTGCATCAACCTGAGCTGCTACGACGACCGCGCGTCGTCGGTCAAGTGGAAGAACCTGGTCAACTGGGGCGCCTTCGACGACGGGGCGCGCATCGCCTTCTACACGGGCAAGGACTGCACCGGCAAGGTGCGCGACTGGCCGATCGATCCACCGAACGGCTACCCTGATAACTTCAAAACGGACGGCGTCGACAACGACATCTCGTCCTTCATGATCTGGCAGTTCAACAAGGACAAGAAAGGCTCGACGCTTCCGTGTCCGTGGGACTTCAAGTGCTGCTTGGGGTGAGCTCAACCGCTTTATTGCTTGCTCTAAGAAGCAGCTCCTTCGTTACTCGTTAGTGTCAACCTTTACGACGAGGAAGCACGGTTCAGTAGGTTAGACACGCAGAAAAATACACTGGAGAGCTTTACGCCGCTGTTGCGTCCACTTGGCGCACCTGCTTGTCCTCCATGACGTCGCCAATCCATTGCGAGATATGCGCCGCCATGTCGCGCGTACCGTTTTGCTCCATCATGAAGGCGTGAGCTTGTGGTACGACGCGGTGCTGCGCGTTCGGGAAGCGCACCTGGTAGTCCTGCATGAAATCGGCGGGGACCCAGTCGTCCACGGTAGAATAGACGAACAGCAATTTGTCTTCGTGCTGCTTGATCAGTTCTTCATCCAACTCGACCACTTGCTTCATCTCATCGGCGGCCATTCCGAGGACGTTGCGCATGACACTCGAGCTGACGAGGCACAGCGATGCCAGCTGCAGCGACTCGGGCGTCTCGGATCCGAGCACGCGGCGCACGATCCACCCGCGAAGGGCTGTAGGTATCAGGTACTCCACCGCTCCAACTAAGGCCACCCCTCGCTCGTAGTTGTTGAAGAGCGGCATCATCTGCCTGCCCTTAGGGCTCAGTGCCATGTGCATGATAGTAGGCTGCATGAACACAAGCTTGGCAATGTGCTGCGGGAATCTCCTGGCGATGTCCAGCACGAAAAAGCTGCCGATCGAGTGGCCGATCACTACGAGACGCAGCGTCGGATCTTCGCGCAGTCGCTGCTTCAGGTAGAAGGCTTTGTGCTCCAGCTGCTCCTGTAGCGAGAAGGCACGGCCACCGTTCTTCCACGGCATGAAGTGGCCCGCGTGCGATAGAGCACGGACTTCACAGCGTCGGCCATGCTTCTCAATGAGCTGCTGCATGAGCGGCAGGTAGAAGAATGGCAGGCCGGGGTTGCCAGGTAGAACGAGCACCAGCACGTTCTCCTTGGTAGTAGCGTCCTCCACCGTAGGGTAGAACACGACTGACTGCATCTGCGTGCCTTCTGAGTCTACTGTATGCCACTCCTCGACGGGGGAAGCCGTGGGGCTGGGCGACGTGGCGAACTCGGCCTCGAGCTGGCGTGTCAATGCGCGGTGAAGACGCAGCTGCGCCAGGTGGCCGCGTCGCCGGTGGTGCACGAAGCGAGCCAGCGCCAGGGCGAGGAGCGGGGCCAGCACGCGGTGGCGCTGGGCCTGGAGCTTGAGGTTCTCCAGGAAGCTGCTAAGTGCTGGCAGCGAGGTCATGATGGTGCTTGGTGTCTGGCCGATCCGAGAGTGATCCGACGTTTTCGGGAAATGAGGATGATTGGATGAAATAGAACGCTATGAAAATGGAGGTTTTTTGTTGACTCGACCGACTTGGCGCCAAGTTCAAGCTTGAGGGAGTATGGAGGAAGGTGCATGGGGCGAGGCGAGACCCACAGGACTCAAGACGCTGCGGATGGAGGAGATTATGTCGTCTCTGCGTATGCTGAACGGCGTTTCTGGGGAGCTTCTGGCGGTGGAGAACCATGAGGGGCAGCACGAGGTCGTGATGGCGACGACGCGCGTGCTGGGCTGGCTGCATCGACAGATTGGGACGCCACCGCTGCGAACGGAGGCGTCGTACCGCGTGGTGGAGGAGGAGAAGAGGAAAGCCGACCTGTTGACATTGAAAGAGTTGGCGCAAGTGTTTTTGCATTGGCACAAGCTGCAGACGAAGACGAAGAGGATGAATTGGCGGCTCTGGATAATGTGGACGGAGCTAGGCTGCGCACTGGAGGTGCTGCAATGCTGTGAGAAGGTGGACGGCCAAGCGAAGGTGGAGTTTGCTGTGTTGTTGATCAATTCCAGCCCTCCAACAGGGTTTCCGACGTCGAGGACGCACTGCGATAAGGAGAAGCAGGGGGCTTTCACTCGGGATCTCTGGGACGCCGTCGTGGCCAAGCCGTTGTATGGAGCTCCAGTGGCTGCTGTGGAGGTGGTTATACCGAAGTTGATGGAGGTTTATCTGCACTGGATGACGAAGGCAATGCTTGGATATGAGGTGGCGTTCATTGCCAATGTGGCGTCGCCGCTTCGAGGGCATTTGAGTACGACGGGTGCGAGCAATGCGTTGTTGGCTGATGCCTGGCTAAGGTATACCAACTTCAACATGAGTGCAGCAACTATTCCCAAGAATGCTGGGAGCTTGGCTATTACCGTGATAGTTTTGGCCGCGTTGACTTGGACGCATCGATCGCCAGAGGTGGTGGGGTATCTGGAGACGCTGAGTGCTGCCGCTGTGGATGAGCTATCGCGTGGACCATTCCCACAACCACATACTTCTGTGGCAATTGTTGCTATGGCGCTGGGCCTCGCTGCCCTTGATGATACTGGGCCTCCTAGTAACCAGACTATCAAATTGCAATCCGGGAACACGACACTACTGTGCCAGTTTGCGCTACTGCGGCTTCTCAACCTCCCAATACTGTCGCCGCGCTTGAAGCCGTACGATGACGAGGCGATTTTGGAGTATCAAACGGAAGTCAATCGACGAATGCGAGCGCTGGTTCAAGATCCATCGAACGCTGTGTTGCAGGAGTACTCGCTTCGGATGACGGAGACCTGCATCGAGGAGCTGGTTGGCTTTTTCCAGACTTCACTGGAGACGTACATTTCCTTGATGGAAGCTGTGCAGTCGGTTCTTCCGGCCGACCTCTTCCGTCTGAAAAAGCTACGCCAGCTTCAAGCGTCGACAAGTGCTGCAGTCGGCGATGGTCATTCTTTCGCCTCCACATCCGATATCGTGGCTTTCCTGAAGCAGTTCTACGGAGGTGTGGCTCCGATTCTGGAAATTCTCTCAACTGTTCATCTCGTGAGAGGGTTCCTCGCTCTCTCTCGGGTTGAGTTCGTTCGCGAGGTTTGTGCATCGCCAAGTGCGAATGTATCGATGCAAGCGGTGACGCAGCAGTTGGAGCAGGCGCTTGAGCAAACTGCAACGCCGTCAGATGCGATCTTCGCCCCCGTGCTGCGCTCTTTAACCATGCATTCGATGACTACGAACAGCGATATTCCTCCAGAAGTGGATATGGTTGTTGGATGCCAAGCATTGACGCTCGGTCTTCTGATGCAGCGCAAGCTGCGAGTACTGCTGTTTCAGTGCACTCCGCTGGTCGACGACGCGCTTGCAGTGGTTTTCTCAGCTCTTTACAATGTCTTCGAGCCGGCGGATGCCTTTGCGCATCGTTTCCTCGGCGTCTGCCTCACGCACTTAGGGCAGTTCACGCCGCTCTTCACCGTCTTCCCGCATTACTTGCAAGTCACACTTGCGGCCTACCCGAACAATGCGTCCCGTCCAGCGCTCACGAAGGCGTGTGGCGCCATCTTCGGTTCACTCTTCTACTCCGAAGCACTCACCGCGCCTGCCGCCCATGACAAAGAGGTCGTGGAAACGGCTCAGCGAATGGTACTGTGGGCAATTCGGAAGTGCTGTGAACGCAGCACCCAGTTGTTGGTCGAGGAAGACAAGGGAGCTGCGGCCGTAGTCCCAACTGAAAAGGACAAGGTCAAGGCTGGAGACAAGAATGTTGCCAAGAACAAGGCTGTGTCGACCGAGACGGACGGTTTGTACCTTGCAGGTTTGGTGTTTGAGCTCATGAAAATGGCGCCGATGGGGATCTTGAAGGCTGGTGCGATGGAGACAGAGCAGCTCCTTGCGCGTTGGAAGAGCAATCCTCGTGTTTTGCGAGCGTTGAAGAGCGCGCTGTTCGCTCGGATCTCCCAGAACTGTGAAGCCGAGAAGCGCGCGTGGTTGGCCGCCTGGTACATCGAGCTGGACAAGCAGTATTCAACCACCGTGGCGACATCTCACCTCTAAACCACGCTGATGAACGTTGATCTCCGAAATGTGACTTTTGTTGTTATTTCGACGTAGAAAATATAAGTTTCGCGGCTCGAGTACGCAAAATTGTGTTTCTCGGGTCTTCAGATCTCGCCAGCAACTTACAGGCGCTTGTCGCCGTCCCACTTGTAGAACCCCTCGCCCGTCTTGCGGCCCAGCTTGCCCTCAGCCACTTTCTTGCGGACGATCTCCGGCACGAAGAAGGCGGGTTCGTTCGGGTGGCTGCGCACCCAGCCTTCCAGGATGAAGAGCGTCGTGTCCAGACCGACGTAGTCCGCCAGCGTGATGGGGCCCATGGGGTGTCCGGCGCCGAACTGCATACTGACGTCGATGTCCTCCTTGGTGGCGTCTCCGCGCTCGTAGAGCGAGATGGCCTGCGCCAGGTACGGCACCAGCAGTCTGTTGACGATGAAGCCGGGCGTGTCCTTGCAGCTCACTGGGTGCTTGCCGATGTCCAGCACCCATTGCTTGCAGGCCTCGAAGATCTTGGGGTCGGTAGCGTCCGTGCGGACGACCTCCACGAGCTTCATGAGCTGTACAGGGTTGAAGAAGTGCAGCCCCACGACCTGAGAAGCGCGGCCCGAGGACCCGGCGAAGTCCGAGATGGCCAGCGACGACGTGTTGGACGCCAGGATGGCCGAGGGCTTGGCCACTCTACCCAGGTTGGCGTAGAACTCCTTCTTCACCTCTACGTTTTCCACGATGGCCTCGATCACCAGGTCGCAGTCGGCCAAGCCGTCCAGCTCCGTGGTGGGCGTGATACGTGCCAGCGTGGCGGCGGCCTGCTCGTCCGCTTGCTGCTGCGTGATCGAGCCCTTCTTGACGCCGCGACTCAACAACTTGGCCAGCGAGCCCTCGATGCGCTTCATGCCGCTTTCCAGGCCCTTGGGGTTGGCGTCCAGTGCCACCACGTCGAAGCCCGCCGAGGCCGCCGTCTGCGCGATGCCGTGGCCCATGAGCCCCAGGCCCACCATGCCCACCTTCTGGATCTTGATGTCGCCTGAGGACGTGGCCAGCGCGCGCGCCAGAAGCGACGGCGTCGAGCGCGGAAGCGACCGGAGCATGGGGCGCAGCATGATCGCGTTAGTGTGTCAACGAGGGAGAGGTGGTGGATCGCGGACTGGCGATGGATGGGCGGGCATACGTCAAACGTCGTGTTTGGACCCGACGTGAGGAGCTTCAACTACCTGTGCAAACTGAAATCGAGTTGGAAGGGATATGACGACGGACGCGTCATGGAATGGCTACATCTTAAATGAGGGTTTTGCCGGCCTCTGCTGCACCGGAACGACCGCTCTGAAGCGGAGTGTTCGGCACTCGGCGTCCAGTGGCGTACATGTAGCAGGTTGATCGCGCAGCAAATGGCAGCCAGGCCAGCGACAACACCGCAGCAAGCGAAGCATGGATGCCCACAAATCAGCCGTGAGCGCAAATCCGCGTTGTTGACTCGCAGAGGCCTCATCAAAGAGCAGCGGAGAGGCAGAGTCTCCGCTGTTCTTTGGTGGATGTATGTATTCACTCAGCTCCTCCTTGTCAGCCTCGCTCCAAAAGCACAGCAAGTCGAAGCAACACTCTCCACAGCGCCGACACTTCTCATGACGTCATGGGCTGCAAAGACTTCCTCGACGTTAATCACCGCGTTGCCCTCTCCGATCTCCCGATCTCAAAGGCATGTCTCCACCCCCAACGCACCGTTGGTGTCCGCTTCACACCTCTGAAACTCGCATCACTTTTCGCAGGGCGTACGTATCTTGGCGACGAGCGGCCATTCCGCCAACGTCTCCGCTCCGCTCACTTGCTCGTCGACCATGGCCGTCTCCGAGCGCACGTACCTGCTGACGCGCAGCCTGAGCGGCTCGTGGGAAGGCGACCACATGACGGTCAAGCCGTACGGGCCGACCGTGACGCTGGCCATGGCGCTCAACTACGTGATCGGCACGGGCTGCTTCGGGCTGCCCTACGCCTTCATGGAGGCCGGCATCGGACTCAGCCTCACGCTCATGATCGTGGGCGTCGTGGGCTCGCTCATCACCATGAACTACACGCTCGAGTCGCTGGCGCGCGCCGAAGGAGTCTGCGCGGCCACAGGCGGCGGCGTACCGCGCCACCAGATGACGTACCGCAAGTTCGAATTCGCGACGATCGCCGATATGTTCGTGGGGCGGCTGGGCAAGGCAGCCGTGCAGCTGATCATGGGCATGTACTGCATCGGCTCGCTCTGGTCGTACGCGTCTGTCTTCTCGTCGTCCACGGCCTCGCTCTTCTTCACGTACGTGCTGGGCGAATCGTGCGACGTATACGGCGACGATCCGTCGGCCGGCTGCCTCGAGGGCTACTACGTCTTCATGGCCATCTTCTCGGCCATCGTGCTGTCCATGGTGATCATGGACATCAGCGACCAAGCGCTCGTGCAGAAGTTCCTGTCGGTCTACCGCATTGTGGCCTTCGCACTCATGCTCGGGACGATGACGGTCAAAGTGGCAAGCGACGGAACGGACCTCGTGGCTGCGCGATACAACGCAATTGGTCTGGTGAACTGGAGGAACTTTGGCAAGGGCTTTGGCCCCACGCTGCTGGCTCTGAACTGCCAGTACAACATGCCGGACGCGCTGCAGCCGCTGAATCCCAAGTCCAAAGCTCGCTTCGTGGCGTTCGCGGCGCTGCTCATTGCCGGCACGTGCTACCTGCTCGTAGGTCTGCTGGGCGCGCTCTCGTTCGACAAAATCAGCCCATTGGCGTCGCTGATGTGGAGCTCCTACACGGGCTGCGGCAATGGATGGGACGAGTGCGAAGGCTCGAACCCGATCGGAATCGTCGTGCAGCTCATTATCCTGCTCTTCCCCGTGGTCAACGTAGTATCGGCTTACCCGATGGTTGGAGTCACCGTTGGCGACAACATGCTCATGTCGTTCCCGTCGCACCTTACGGAGCGCTTTGGCGAGAGCATCACGCGCAGTTTCTGCCGCTTGTCAGTAGCCGTCCCGCCCATTCTGTTCGCCATCGTGTTCAAGCGCCTGGACTTCATCTTCGCCGTGGCCGGTCTGTTCGGCTTCCTGCTTGGATTGACGATCCCGTGCTGGTTTCAAGTCATCGGCAGTCGCTACTGCCAGCGCGTGTGGGGATTCCCTGGCGCAGCGATCACCGAGTTCACGGAGCCAATTGTGAGCTCCGTGCCGTTTGCTAGCGGCTTCTTAGCCCTGACGTTCGTCATCACTGCAGTCGCCATCGCCACGATGAATGCATGAGCGTAGCAGGACGTGCGAACCCCGCAGATAGAGACCGACAAGTACGAAACTTGGCGATGTGCAGATACTGGAAGGGCAAGAACCTGTCGACGTGTGTACGCGTTCATGGAGAAGCAAGCGCCACGTAACCACTTGATTAATTAGTGCTGACGCAAGTAGTGCGTCCATGAAGAAACCTTCTTGCCTTCATCATCAATGTAGCCATTTTTCACTTGTAGAGCACTTCTCTAAAGTCCGACATCTCACTTGTAGAGTACGTTTGTGGTCTCCATTCCTTCTGATCTAGAATAAGTTTCTTAAAGAGAAGGGCATTAGAAATAAGTTTAGTTAAGAGAGGGCGTAAAGTATTGAAAAAATGCAAAATGTCCCGCGAAAAATGCAAACTTTGCATTTTTCGCGAGACATTTTGCATTTTTTTTGGATACTTAACGCCCTCTCCGGGGGATTTATTATTGATTGGAGGATAATTTCGCCAAATCGGTTTTTGCATTTTCCGCGGGACCTTTTGGATAGCTAAATATTGGCCATGGACGCGGACGGCGTGAAGGAGGAGCTGGCGGCGATGCAGCTGGGCGAGAACGAGGACGTGACCATGACGGAGGCCACCGACAACGTCGTGACGCTGGACAAGGTGTCGCTGCTGCAGGAGAGCGTGGACAAGATGGCGCTCAGCATGTTCAACGCGCTGCGTCTGCTGCCGGCCGCCACTGGAGAGGACGCCAAGACACAGGAGACCAAGGACGCGGTACGGCCATCGACGGATGAACAGGCTAATTGTGCAGCAATTGGAGGGCTAACTATTGCTTGGTCGCTGGCAGGTCACGACGTTGGCCAACGACGTCCTCAAGATGGTGCAGGAGACCGACGCGCTGATTGACGATCTGCCGGGGCTGGACAAGACGGAGGCGTACGTGCTAGTGTGGTTCATTGGAAAGTTGAGTGCGGTGTTGACTTGTGGGTCGGTGCTGTTGTTTTGCTGCTGTAGTGAGCAGATGGAGGAGCTGCGGCGACTGCAGATCCAGAGCGAAGAGGAAGCCCAGACGCTGCGCCAAGTCGCCGAGGAAGCAGGTAAAGTGACCTGCGCTGGCGGGTATGGACTGTTGTAAAGTGCTGATAGGAACTGCTGCTGTGTGATGTGGTTGCAGAGCGGTGGATGGACCGAGCGCGCGACTCGCTTCGTGTCATCTCGGAGACGCGTCTGCGTCGCTGAGTTGTAGAGACAGCCCCCGTGGTCAATTGCACAAGTCGTTGACATGGTTCGCCTGCTAATATGGAGAGCAATGTCATACTTTGATCCGCAGCGATGCACTTGCAGTAGCTGCAAGTGCATCGCAACCTTGGCAAACTGGCGCCGTGTGATAGGCCAGTAAATCCAAATAACGTATTCTGATTCGTAGAAATTCGAACGCTCTCATTGTCAACGTCATAAGCGCATCCCCCCAGGAAGACCATGGCCGATATCTACGGCGGTCGCGTGCTAGCAGGTGAAGACAGCGAAGAGGACGACGAGGATGAGGAGGGTGAGTCGCTTGCCTAGTACTGCAGCGTCGATAATCCCCAAGCTCTGAGCTATTTCGTCGCTTTTTACTGCGCAGAAATGAGCTTCCAGTTCAACGGCTTCGGCTCGCAGTCGTCCCCCGCGGCCCCGCGCTTCGTCACCCCCACCGTCGTAGCGCCACCCACAGGAGAAGACGAAAGTGACGAAGAAGAGGACGAGCTGGAGGTGGACGAGAAGACGGAGGAGAAGACCGTGGGGGGAGAAGAAGAAGAGAAGGACGACGATACAGAGCAGGACAGCCAACTGCAGGACAAATCAGAGAAGGTGGAGACTCCTCAAGCCGATCAACCGGCCGCTGAAGCTTCAGAGAAGACGGAGGTGCAGCAGGAGCTCTGGCAGGTGGACGCTTCGGTCAATGGCATCGAGGTTATGAGCAGCGCCGTTGTGGACACATTGCAGCCGTCGCTGGATGCGACGATCCACCGGATAGCCGAACTGAAGGAGAGTCAGCAGGTGAGAAGAGATGTGAGAAGTGCGAAAGTGCTCCTGGGCTCATGATGGTTTTGTAAAAATGCTGCAGCGACTGCTCAAGATGCTGACGGAGCAGAACACTGGCATCAAGTCGAACAAGCAGCTGGAGGACGCGGCGGTGGTGCTGGAGAAGCTGCCGTATTTCGTCAAGAAGATGCAGGGCATCAAACTGGCGATGCAGGAAATCTCGACCTCGACAGAGAAGATGAAGCGCCGCGCCGAAGGTCTTCGGATCGACGCGCAGTCTCGTACGTCGAGTACAACGTGTAGTTTCGCAGCCCGCCGGTTCTACAGCGAATTGACTCCTTCTGACGTATTCATGTCTGTCTGTTATCCGCAGATGCAATCAAGAAGGAGAACAAGCGAGACGCGCAGTCGCAGTGGAACAAGCTCTACGCTGCCAAGAGCGCCCCGGGCTCCACGCAGAGTTAGTTTTTTGTCAACGGAGCTAGCTCGTGCATGGCGTGCCAGACAATATAACTGCGTGCCAATAGAGCCACGAGCAGCGCATTTTGACCTCTTGTGCCTCTTCAACCACATGGCTACATACCTTCGCCAGTCGCCAGTGCTACACGGTAGCCACGGCTCGCCACGAACGTCTGCAGCCCATACGATCGCCGCCTTGCCAAGCCAAAAAGTTCCTCCTTATATGTAACGTTAGTTTATTCCGGCCGCGAAACGTTGAGAGAGCGCTCTGCCAGCCACACATCCTCTTCGTGTCGACGACTAATGGCCGCCTTACTGGTACTTGAAGTAGAGCGCAGCGAAGGCCACGACGGCCACCAGCACGGCGTAGAGCGGGCCGTTCTGGCCGCTGATGTCCTGCCGGCCGCTGCTGGAGGTGGTGGAGCCGCCCGCGACGGCCTTGGCGGGCTTGTCCTGCTTGACGTCGCCCTTGATCTTGCCGATCTCGTACTGCTTGAGCTGCGCGCGCGCGTCGTTCGAGTGGCCGATGTCCTCGAACTCGTCCGTGGCGTCCTGGCCGGCCACGTCCACCATGATCTCGGGGCCGCCCGGGTGGTCGTCCAGGAAGGCCGTCACGTCGTACACCTTGCGCACGCCGTCGTCGCGGATGACCATCCAGCAGTCCTCGGCCGTGTTGTGCGGGGCCACGTCCTCCAGCGAGAACTCCTTCACGACGGGCGTCTCGGCGACGGGCGACTCGGGGGCGGTCTCGGCCATCTTGGTGGTGCTAGGCGGGGGTTCCGAGGGTTCGTGCGTAGCTGCTCGCGCAGAAATGATGAAATGGGCGGACAACCTGGCGCGCCCAAAGTCGGGAATGGATTTTGGACCAATGGAAGGGCGGTGCGTGTTGTGATTGGCCGATATCCGGAAAAGTGGCTACGTGGCGACAAGGACAAGTTGCTGTCATATGTGGGTCCGGGCACCACCACCGCATTGACCGCTGGTGCAACAAGAGGTTCCTCCCGCCAAAGATGACTCGAGACGAGAAGTTGTGGTGTTGTGGAGCGCACTGAACTAGCCGGAGAATAACGAGGCGGATGGAAGGCGCGTTGCCATGTGAAGGTTGTGTCAAGGTTTGGGCAACGCACGCGCTTCCAGCGGCGGAGTTGCTGGTTAGCGGTTGACTAGCATATACATATACATGTATGGGACGCTCAAAAGCAGAGGGATGGTCAAACCAATGCCAAGTTGGTGGTGCTGCCCGACGCAGCTGGCCAATCAGATGGTTGCACGACCGCCGTGCAATTGGTGACACAGACTTTGCTTTTCAAACACGTCACGGTTGACTTAGTGATCTGTAAGTGATAGTGGTCTGTATCCACCGCACAGGGCGGCAGCCTGAGCTGCTTGGAGGGGACAATGAACTCCTCCGAGTTCAGCCGGAGTGGGGGGCATCATACGACGATGCGCCAACTAAACTAGCAGCTTTTTGCCCTTATTTCCCTCCTTCTCTCTTCCTCAAGTCACTATGAATGTGCAAAATTTGTTATTGCTGCGCTGAAACTGAGGGACGGTCTTGCTTTCGACAGCTTGGACTTGAACATAGTCTCTGGGGGAAAGGCAATCGCTACAGCAGAGTTCGCCAAAGGTCAGCGCTTGACTGGTCATTCTTGCGCGCTTGGGTGATGTCGACTCATGAGCTGGCTGCTCTCGTAGAGTGCGCAGCGCAAAAAGCAAATCGAGGTTTGGCAAAAAGTTGCACACACTCACGAAATTTGAGCACTATCAACTGTAAGTCCAGTCACGACTATCATAGGCATACACTGTACTGGGCAACTTGAAGGCTGCATTGAAGTCGAATCCAAATCTACATGAGAGCTGTGAGCCAAACTTGTTGCACGTTTAGCCATGCATATCAAGTGGGAATAATAGTATGAAGTAGCGTGCTCGGCGTTTTCTTTTGGGGGACCTGTTCAGAAATTGCTTTCATCTCACAAAATGTACAATTTAAATGTGTGCGTCGGTGTGCCTTCGATACCCTGCGCGGTCACCGACTGCATTGAATTGAGAAGGCTAAAGACATTTACTGCGTTCTCATGACGATAATACGGTGGCCGCTCTGTTTGAAAGCACGGTGTCTTACAATATTCACGCTAACGTTAGCACGGGAACCACCACAGCAAATTCTTGACAGATGCGAAGCGAGGTGAATCGTTCCATCTCCCTTGTATGGAAGGTTCCTCACCAATAGTTGAGTTGTTCTGGTCAATCCTAGCACACCGTCGTCGCTTTGGTCTCGCTGTAAGCAATCGAGTTGTCAGGCCGTATTCACCGTAGGGTGAATGGGATACTTGTGTGTTGGCAATGATCTCGGAGGTCTCACGTGAGGATCCAATACATTCTTCCAGAAGGACACGGACTCCGTTCCAGCCTGGGGGCTTATGAACTCCCTCTCTTCCTGCTGATCTTTGTTGCGTCGTTGTCGAGGTCTTGTAGCTGAGCTTGTCTTCGACCCGGAGACTTTGGTGCAGACGAATAGACGTTGAAGTGCGCGGAGCAAGGTCTTCTGCAATGGGACTGGCGTGTGAGATTGCGAGAAGCATGACTGAAACGAGTAGCATTTGGATACCCAGCCGTTGCTTGACACTTTGAAAAGAAACTCGGGAGCACTTGATCGGTAAACGACAAATTTAAAAGTAAGCTGTCGAGTGAGACCCAGCTTCCTCAAGCAGGATTGGACACCACGAGTTTGTGATGACGGGGTTTGCCTTTCACGTTCATTTGCTGCACTATTATGCATAGTATGAAGGGTCCCCGTGCTTCGCCTAGGCAATCGCACATTTCATTCTCTACTCTGCATGTACCACAAAAATGCGTTGTATTAATGCTCGTTAATCTCTTCTGCAAGTTCTGTGGAGAATTATTCAGCAGGACACTGAAAACCTCGAGTTACGCGGACTTCTTGAGTCTGGGCGCGTGGGGGTGCGAGAATTTCGCTAGCGGCACTGGGAGGGGTACGTGCGGAAATATTTTGTAGAAGATCTTCTTCCACAGAGCCATGTCCTCCGTTCCCACCCGAGCCCTGAGCAAGCCTCTTTCTTCCTTCGGTACGTCATCGTCGTTTGGAGCTTTATTCTCCGCCAGAAAGTCACTTTCAAGGTCTTGGTATGAAGCCCCACCTCTGATGAGAGGCGTCTCGAAGTTCGTGATATGCGTGGCGTGGCCTTCAGTGGTCGGGTGAGCGTTGTCACTTGCCAGCAGGGTGGCTAAAGCAACTAGCACCACAAGACCAGAACGCATGATTGCCTTTCACCTCGCAGTAGACTTGGACGGCTCTTGATCAGTGGAAAGCGAATTCAAAACTAAATGCTTGAGCGACGCAGCTTCGAGTAGAGTCAGAGTTTAATGGCAGGGAAGAAGTAAGGATGGGATACCTGCAATTTGAGCGAGCACATCTTGATTATGGGGTTTCCTGGATGACGTTTCTACAAAGTGAAAAGAACGAAAATTACACTTGTTTCTAGAGGAAAACACGACGAGATCTAATTACAATTATTCCCAATCCATAGGCTAGCTGAATCCCAGTAGCTGGCATTCAGCCTAGTAGTACTATGGCACACCAAGGGACATGGCGTCCATGGTAGCAGAGATGTCGAAACGAGTGGTTTGCCCAGCAGATACGACTTGGTGTGGGCAAGAATTTATATTCTGCAAGGTTGCATCAACAAATGCATGAGAACTTTGTTACTCTGTGTCCTCGCAACACCTGAGGCACTGCGCAAGAGCCACGGGCTCAAGGAGATAGGTGACTTACTATTTACTTACAGGTTGAAAGTAGACAGCTTTGCCGGGTCTTCGCCATCAGCAAATTTTTGTTGTCTATTGTCATTTTCTCAATACAACCGTGACTTTTTGACAACCATTTTTATCGACGAATACCATGCACCGTCGTCTCCTCCACGCGCTGCTAGCTGCAGGGCTCGCTCTTCTCACCTTAGTGAGCATCTTTGGGCCGGCGTCATTGCTATGTAGTGCTACAAGCGAGTTGCAACCCGCGCCCCCTTCCACCGCCAATGAAAACCAGTATCAAGTGGTGAGTGTCATCGTGGTCGGTGCCACGGGGGACTTGGCAGCGAAGTATCTGTGGGTGGCTCTGTTTCGTCTGGCGCTGGAGGCTGCAGAGACCTCTGGACGCTCTTTTCGCTTCTTCGCAGGAGCTTCAGACTCACTCGAGCGCGGGAGGGTTTGGCATGACAAGTTTTTCGACCAAGTCTTCGCTCAGCGGGTGTGCGGGGCAGTTGGTGGGGACGAGGACCAGCTTTCAACCGCACAACGGGATTGTCGGGCGTTCCTAGAGGGGGAGTTCAAGCCTAGCGTGCAGTATACACCACTTCGAACGGAACCCAACTACCGAGCTCTGGGCGAGAAGCTGACTAGGATGAATGAGCAACTTCCAGCGGATAGCGAAGAGGGGAGGATGGTGTACCTCGCTATTCCACCGCAGTTTTTCCTTCAGGTATGGAAGATCTGGGTAGTAAGTTGGTGGAGGAAATAAAATACTGACGCTGTTGCTTTTGATGATTCAGAGCTGCGGGTTTATTCATCGCTACCTGCGGCCGCAGCCGTCAGAAACTGGATTCACTCCGTTCCTTCGGGTTGTGGTGGAGAAACCCTTTGGTCGCGACCTGCAGTCTGCCCACGAGCTTGCCGAACATCTTCGAGCAATCTACAGCGTGTGTAGAGCGCGTGAGTGGTATTGTGTACGGCATCAGTGTCTAACTCCTCGCTGTGCTCATTGACAGAGCGACGAGCTGTACGTCATGGATCACTACGCCGGCAAGCCTGTTGTTCATACGCTTCGAAGCTACTTCCAACTCAACGCAGCAGCTCTGCATCCCATCTGGAACTCTCAACACGTTCACGATATCCACGTACGTTACAGGCCTGGCGCTCAAAAACTGCTTTGAGGAGGAACGCTGACTTGTGCGTTGTTGTACAGATTGAAATGACCGAAACCGCTACATTGCAAAACCGTGTGCATTACTTTGACAGGTAAAAGGCTCTGCTTCGACTGCGCTTCGACATTCACTTGACTTACCCAATCGATTCGGATGTGGTCACAGCGCTGGCATCATCCGCGACGTCATGGTGAATCACTTGCAGCTGCTACTGAGCGTGGCTGTGGCGCCATCATTTAACCCAGAGATCTTCACATCACCAGCCACGTCGAGGGAGTTCGCCCAGCGAGTGCATGGCGCTCAGTTGGGATTCATTGCAAGCCTCCAGGCTCGTTCGCAATCCTTCGAGAAGTCGCTCTTCGTCGCCCAGTATGAAAAGTACGCCAAGCATTACCGAGACGAGATGCACGAAAGTCTCGACCAGAGCGACCACTTCACCCCCACAGCAGCGAGGATTGAGCTCATCAGCTCTCAGGACGAATGGACAAACACCACCTTCCTTCTAGCTGCAGCCAAGGCAACTGCTGCACGACAACTGACAATAACTATCACCTTCCACGACGGCGTCTTCCCAAGCGAGGGGGCTTGCACCTTCACCGTTACTATCCAGAAGGCTCTCAATGCAGAAACCCACCGCAGCCACAGAATGGAATGGTCTTGCGACGTCGAAGAGATTCTAGCAGATCTCCAACTCCCTGGTGGCTGGGAGTATCTCGATCCCAACGACCATCGTGTCATAACCCCAACGCAAGGAAGGCCGGACCTGTCGAGGCGCGGTCAAGGAGCAGCTTCATGGGAGTTAGGCGACGAACCATCTGCGTACGACACGCTGCTGCGAGAAGTGGCACATGGAGCTACTGAGCACTTCGCAGATCTGGACGAGGTGGAAGCAGCCTGGGAACTGTGGACGCCGATAGTGAATGCCGCCGAAGCCATGACAGACCAATCCAACGACCAGAGCGAGGATGTTAACGTACAGCCGCAACAAGATACCCCGTTACAGCACGCATTGTATCCAGAGGGGACGTCTCCATGGGAACAGCTTCAGTCGAACTCGCAGTCCAGAGAGAAATCCCCGATAGCTCGAGATGAACTATAGACAAATACGCCGTAGAATCCAACGTTCTGTTGCCTTACTCCCACAGCTCTGGCGTCAGGAACCTGTTGCCGAAGATGTACATGAGGTAGGGCGCCATCTGTGCAGGACACATGACTTCGAACACCTCGAGCTTACACGTGCGCAGTGGGAAGACCCAGTCTCTCGGGACTCGAAAGTGTTTGATCACTGTCGCATTCTCGCCTCTCTTCACCTCGCTGTCCAGATCCTCGCCCACCTCGCCCACTTCAGGGCAGTGCACACACCGCTGCCAAATCTCCGACGGCTCTGGCCCCACCAGCGTCTCCACCACCACTCCATTGCCCACCACCTCTTCCTCCTCTGCAGGTGCAATGGCCGGCCTTACGTCGTCCTTGAACAGTCCTTCGAACTCCCTGAACACGAACACATTGGCGTAGAATCCGAACTTCATGTCCACGAACCTAACGGGTACCGCCGCGGACGTCCCTCCTTCTCGGTACAGTGAGCTATTGAGTACATTGAGCTCATATCCCTCAGGAACCTCCAGCATCTCCTTGTCCGTAGACCGCAGATACTGCAGTCCAGCCTCGGTGATCCCCATATCGGCGTTGTAGTCCCAAGGCACCAGTTGTCGCGCCCGGTACACGCCCAGTAGCGTGCCGCTGTCGATCCAGTAGACCACCTTGGCATTCTCCAGCATCACTTTAAGTGCGAACACCAGGTCTTCCAGCGCGTGAAGCCTCTGGTCGGCCGTGACGCACATCCCTGGACGCACGAAGCGGACGTCGCGGTGGGCGCTGGACAGACAGCGGCGCAGCGCATTGGAGCTCGGCAGGCGGTCGCTTAGCAGCCCGCCGTCATGTAGAGGAGCATACAACAGATAGAGACCGAAGAGAAGCACCTGCGAGGCCACGATCAGCGCGAACTTGAGCTCCCGGCGCAGCGAGACAACCATGGTGAGGTGAAGTTCAGTGTGTGACGTGGCGGGGATCGGTACAAGTTGTACATAATGTGGTGTGGTAAACGTAAGGTTGTAGGCGGGAGAGAAAACCTGCCGAAATAGGTATGCGGTTAGACAAGGAATGGATTGTAACGTAAGCGACCGATTGATGCATATATCTTGTCACGTAATTCCAACATGTTAGCCCCTTCGGTACCACGATTTCGTCCATTTTTATCCTGTACTCTACAGGAAAGTGATCCACTTGATTTCACTATTTGCGGAGTTTTTCGCAAGCCTCCCTATCGTCACCTAACCTCGATGATATTTTGTGCTGTACAGGATACGAAAGCTCACCTGCTGTGCACTAACCTGTACAAAACACGACACAAGCAGCACGCGGGAGTTGAAGGTGACGAAGAAGGTGATGAGCTTGCCAAGAAGTACCACGTTTGATCGGTGCTTTGCATCGTATGCTAACAATACCTCCGCGTTTCTGGATGACCGACAACACAAGGCAGCTCTCATTTTTCCTTACTCCTCATCCTGGTCACTGCTAGAGTCTCTAGTGCTGTTTCCATCATGCCGCGGCGCCCGACGGCGAAACCGAACTCCTTCAGGTGGGTTTGTACCGTTCCGCCACATATCGTGCCAGATTTGGCTACATGTTGCTGTGTTGACAGGGCCGCTCGGATCGTGCTGACGCACACGCTGACATAGGTAGATAACACCACTACCGTGCGCGTTGGAGCACGTTCGACAGAGGTACGTTGTCTCCCATGCTGGTTTGTTCTGCGCTCGCCTCAATATGGAGCACACCTTACACGCGTACTGGCGTCGCTTTTGTTGGGGCTTGTTGTTGACAATGACTGTCCGAAACTTATCAACTTGCTCCAGGTCGTGGCGTGAAGGAGCCGACGAACGTGGACGAGCGTGCGTTCGCGGTGGGGTGCCAAACATGGCCTCTATAGAGAGATCTCCGTGAAAGTCGCTTGGACCGACACCAAGCAAAGTCAGCTGCATCTCTTCCATGAACTGGCAGTGGGTGGGGACAGCCTTGTCGGGATATTTGCGCGCGAACAACGCCGAGTAGATGATGAACATGTTGACGAGGGCCATGTCAACCAATCCGATGAAGATTGTGTGGTAGTACTTCTTGAAACGCACGGCTCGCTGAATCGAAAACCGCTGAAGACGCTTTTGGTCGTGCGTGTCTGCTCCACCCATGCCCTCGTTGTAATCCCTGACAAGCTGAGGTGCTCGCACCTGGTCGACATGACCTCCATTACGCCTGCCAACAGTAGTTAGCGCTGTAGAGCACCCCGTTGCTAGAAAATACACTGGGTTTTTGTCCATCCAGGCGACAGCAACCATATTCGAGAAGGTCCGAGACTGTGCAAGGCGGTAAGACCCACGAGGGCCTCGTGGCTCCTTCTTCTTGTAGACAATGGACCGGCAAAACCCAAGGCGATCAGTGCGTATCGTACCAACATGGTAGAGTCCGCGGTCGAGCAGCATTGAAGAGAGAAGCACGCTGGTGTAAAATCGGTCGGTGATGATAAGTCGATCACGTTGTCCTTGGAGCACGCTGTCAACGTTTCGCAGAACGGCGTTTTCAGATGCTAGCAGGTCCTGTCGTTCTCCTCGAAGGCGGCCTTGATATATCTCAGCTCGATAGCAGTATCCTGTGCCAGAGTCGCACGTCATGTAGCACTTTGTACCCCAAGGATGTGGTTTTGCTTTGAGGTACTGCCGCATTGGATTGAACTTGCTTCTCATCGGAATCATGCCCTCATCAAAGGCAATGCGAGGGCCCACCGTCATTCCCATCAAAAAGCTCGAATTGATTGTGTCAGCTACGCGTTTGATCTTCCAGGTCTTCACGCGGCGAGCGGATGGGGCATCGTTGCTACTAAAGTGGAGGTACCGAATAATCTCCTCGAATCGATGCCGGGCCATGAACTTGCCAAATGTACCCTTCGGCACAGCTCCTTGAGCGTTTGTTGCCCAATGTCGCGAGAGTCTTCCACGGTGGCGACACAATGCACGTGCACACAAGAGACCGACGAATTTTACGAGCTCATGGGGCTGTATATCCTTGAACTTGGCCATTTCCCGTGCGCGCTGAGCAGGGCTTTTAGGTCTATAAGCAGGGTTGTGCGCGCGGCGCCGCTGGTTCCATGCTGCCAGGTCGGCGGGTGAGAAGTTTCGCTGCCAGCGCTGGTATGCGTTTGTCTCCTCTGCGATATCAACCCACATCTCCTTTGGTAGCATCAGGAAGAACAGGCCTTCGTAGTTTAGCCCGATGGATTCAGCAGTCTCAGTTGGGCGGGCTGGACGTTGAGCGAGGCGTGCTGCTGGAAGCTGGACTTCGTGACCTGGAGAGAACAGGATAACCAAATCAGTAACCAACATTTATCCTGTACATTACAGCATGCAGACTTACTCGTTGTCTCCATATGGACATCCCAACCCTTGCGGGTATGAAGACGCAGATCCGTCTTCGTCAGGTCTTCTGTACTCGCTGACACGTACAACAGGTGAAGAAGGTCCGTTTCATCATCGTTGGCTTCGTCGTCGTCGTCCTCACCCCCAGCTATCACATCATCGTCTTCGTCGATGCTTCGTTCGTCGCTGACGTCGTGAACAAACTCATCACTCTCAGCATCGCTAAGATCTTCATCCACGTCGAAGTCATCTTCGTCACCCGACTGTATAAACTCGCCTTCATCTGCTTGTTCAGTGTCACTTGGAGTACTAGATGCGGTCGCAGTTGGTATTGAAGAAATCGTTGCTGCAGAAGGTGTTGTCATTGACAGCACCCGACGCACTGGAGGAGTACTCGGAGAGGGTGTCGCTAAAAGCGGCGTTGCTGGGGTCGGAGAAGACGAGCGTGACGGGTTCTCGATCGGTGTGCTGGAACGTGACGACGACACCGAGGGTTGTAGCTGAGACGAGTGCGCCGATACTACGCGTGCCGGGAGGAGCGTGGTTCGTGATGTTGACACAACGCTGGCCCCATCGTGTGATCTAGACCTTTTCTCAGGCGGTTCCAAAGCCTCTGCGTGCGTCATGAATGGAGTTAGTAAGCCGAAGAAGCAGCATATCAACTATAACGCATACCTTGGTCAGGAACGTGGCGGAGCAGCTCGTCTTCACCCCAGAATACGTCGACGCGGCGCTCCGCGTGCGTCTTGTCCGCCCATCCCTTCGGCGTGTAATACTTCGTTACGGTTGAGATTCCACGTGGAGCTTGATAGCGCCAGCCGCGCGAGCGCAGATTGCGCCACATCGCTGAAAACGAAAGTTCGGTAGACATTCTTTCTCGGCTTGTGTTTCGGGCTGCGAGTTTCTGAATGAGAGCGAGGGAACCGCTAGACGTCTGCGAGGTCCGCATAAATGTGGCCGCTGATATACCACTATTCGGATAATTGGCCCGAGGTTGGCTACACGACCGTGAAAACTTATGTCAAACCATTTACTTGCCGTTTGTATGCACTAAGTTGGATAAAGTATACCTCGTATAGTATCCTGTAGAATACAGGATACAAAATCGTTTATCCTGTAGAATACAGGCCGTGGTACCGAAGGGGTTAGGAACTTAGTTTCCAGTTATACACTGGGGAAGGCTAGTTTCTTATTATTTGTTTGAACATGTATTTTGTGAAATATCGATTTAGTTAGCGTCCTTCGAGCAATAGGCTCAAACAGCAGAACTTTCGAGTTGGTGTCAGCATTCATACAGCATAACAACAGCAACAATCAAACGCGTAGTAGAGCGACCCCATCTATTACCGTATTACAAGCAGAGGTCATGTGAAGAGTGATGTTGCATCGTTACCAAAGCGCTTAGAAGCTTGGGGTTGAGCGAGAGCGGCTGAGTGGAGAATTGAGGATGGTTTCTGCAGTTCGAGTGGTCAGATACTTTTTCTTCAAGCTCCCACAGACCCGTCTGCATCCGTACTATCAATTTCATTATTCCAATAAAATATCAATAACTTACCGATACTTTATCGCGCGGTTTATGTCCGTGCAAATCACACACACACATGATGCCAGGCTTGGACCGCACGCAATTGTTACGAAGCAATGTCCGACCGTTTGTCCCCGACGCTCGTCAAGTAAGCTCCTTCTGGCAAGGTCTTGACGTAGTCAACCGGCTGAGCTCCACACCCATCCGCTGAAGGAAACGGAAGGACTCAGTGACATCGGCGCGCATGACACCATTTTTCAAACTCGTACCACATCGCTAGTGTGGCTAACTGCGGATGATCCAGAGTGTAGCAAACCGAGCGAACCGCATCCATGAAGCACAACCCCGACTCAGAAGCTGTGTCGGTCTTGTGGTACCTCTTGTAGTAAGCCTTCCACGAGAGAGGCTTTCGCCCTGCCTTATCGTATGGGCAAGCTTCCCACTCGTCAATTTGCTCGGTTAGCTGAGGGTAAACAGTCAGTTCTTCTTCCCAAACCCAGCAAAACTGCAGAGTCTTCCCTCTCCACTGCACGAGGTAGCATCTGACGGGATGTTATCTACGTGCGCCCTCCAAGGACGTAATGAAAGCTTCCTTGCTGTAGTCCCAAGGTGGCTTTGGGTCGTAGTGGTTGCGCCGATTATTGGACGGGTGCACCATCGGCGCACCGGGTAAAGCGAATGGATGCTTTACGACTTGTGGCTCAGCAACAACAGTAGAACAAACCGACTCGCAATCCGAATCAAAGTCCATTTCATAAATGTTGTCACTACCGTTGGATGCTGCGGCCGACACCTCAAACGCACGGCATTTATCTTGCATTTCATGAGAGTAAGAACGGCAAGCCGCTTGCTCAGAACACCTTTATGCAGCACTACAGGCATGGATCTGCCCAACGACACATTGTCGAAGCAAAGTTGCTTACTATACAAAAAAATCTCCGACCTCCGACGGGCTCCGACTGGAACAGAGCGAGTCCAAACTGGTGTAAACATTATGTATATTGTGTTTATTTGTGTAACGGGTTAGGTGATCCAAACTGGGATGTGTAGTGCCAGAGGGCAGATTAGTGGTGGTTTATAGACGGCGTCACAGGCTCTGAAACGGCCTGTGGGCCGAGAAAAACGTGAAAAACAGTTTTCAGGCTGAACGGACCACAGATACATGTGGGCGTCCCGTGGCAGATTGGCAAATGACCCCCGCTCCAAAAGTCGGGGTCCACTATTAGGAGGGCCTGGCTCTTTTTACGATAGAATATACGCGTAAATACGCGAGCCATTGCCTGACTTGTGCAACAGACGTAGGTAAAACCCCAGAAACGAGGTTAAACTGACACGGATGGCTTCTAGCTGCCGCAGAGGGCGACACAGCCTCACTCTCCTTTTTCTTCGAACCGCACAGGCCCCTGACCGTAGGACTGGCCTGACCAGGCTTTTGTATACTTACATGTTTGTACGATATGCGACCACCACTGCTGATTGTGTGTGGTGTGCTAGCTTGCGTTGAGGTTAACATTGCTGTTCCTCAAGGAGGTTAAGCTTTGCGTTTGACGCTGTACTCATATTGCATGTTCGCGTACTCTGTGACGAGGTTAACTTTGCTGATCCATCCGGAGGTTAAGCCTAGTGTTCATACAGTGCTACCCGCTGCCTAGTGCGAAAGCTCGTAATACACCCCATCTTCACCCTTCCACTTATGCATCACTGTCGTTCAGCGTGTTGTCTTCCACAGCTTCCTCTTCGATGAAGGTCTTGGTACGAGTAGGCGGCGCTCCTCCTCGAAAGCACGACAAGCTTCTCGTTCAAGTACTCCTTATGCTCCCACGTTGGCTGCCAGTCTACCAGGTAGTACGCCACGCGCTTCTCACGCAACCAGTTGAGAAGCTTCTCGACGTAGTGGACAGGTTCAGCCTTGCGCTCTTCGTCAGCGCAGTCATCCGGGGTGTAGTCGTCGTCGTAGGTCGAAGGAGTAAGCCACTCGCGCACGGCCTCAAGTCCGACCATGCGTCTCTTTCGTTCGGCGAGCGAGGCGATGATGACATTGATGGCTTTGGGCAGCAGGCTTGCGGAGGCGATCGTCGTGTTCATCGTGAGTCGCAGGTGCCGAATAGCTTCGTTGCTAACTCGTTTCTTGTGCGTCTTGCTGGCGGTGACGAGTAGGGTCTTGAACTCTTTCGCGAAACTGACCTCGTTCTTCTTAGGCCTGAGTGCAGGCATGATGGCAGTGGTGTGTTTCTGGAAGAGTTGACGACAAAGTGACAAACGGCACGACAAGCGGGATGCCAAGCCCGAGATGCAATGAATGGAGATGCTGCCATGGAGATAAATTTGTGCGTAATTACGTGCTACCTCTTAACCCGATGATGTTTGTCGTATGCACAGGGGCGGGATCCACAATGCGACCAGCGACTTGAAGCTGCTTGTACCGACGAATGCGTTCGTCGACGTGGCCAGCCTTATGGAGCTTGCGAAGGAACTTGAGGACGTGCTGAGCTCCTCGGGCTTTGATCTTGTGTTCGGTCAGAAACGACAGCAACGCTTTCTCAGCGGTTGTACCAAGCTCTAGTACGTCATCTCGGTACTGCGGCGACTTCGGATCAAGGACGAATCCGTCAGCGAGGAAAAACTTCAAGAACGCAGCAATCTGCTTGCTGGTGGATTTCGTGTGCGTCGTGGAGATGTCCGTTGAGCTCCAGATCCGGGGCTCGTGTGCGTACCAAGTGAACCAGACATCTCTCAGGTTGGTTGCTGCGCCCGTACGGCG
>JAABLK010000518.1:4151-14731 GCA_012295415.1 Phytophthora chlamydospora | reverse complement strand
AGCTCCTGTCCTAGTCGTCACAGGCATAATTACGTGTATATGGTGGCTGTCGAGGACCTGTAAAACGTTTTTTGGACTGGAGGGAAAAATCGAAAAATAAGTTATTTATTGCAAAATATTGGATTGGAGTTCCAGTACAATAATTAAATCGGAACTGCGTATCACTCGGATGCCCACTAGTGGCCAGCGCAAGAAGCAAGAAGCAGTGGCCTCGCTCCTGCGTCTCGACACTCGCTGCCAGTTCTCGCCTCGCCATGTCGAGCTTTTCGTCCTCATTAGGTTCCTCTTCCGCCGAAGCAGGCGTCGGCAGCTCCGAGCTGACGGCGACCGAGTGCGCCTGGGAGCAGGTGACGGACGGTGACGCGTGTTACGTGGAACCTCGCTCCTGCTACGACTGCCTCAATACGCCGCTCAGCAGCGGAGAAGTACGTCTGTTGATATTTCTATGATATAAAGTTGTGCAGGCTGTATCGTACTGACCTTGGTTGCTGGTATCCCCGCTACGACAGGAGTGTGTACTTAATCCCTACGGACTGTGCGAGGACATCTCGGCCTATGACTATACGGAAGACTACCGTCGAGCCCAGTCCGCCTTCACGTACCCGATCCACTACAATTATTTTCCAGAGGTCAACACGACCTACTGCGAGGCCAACGACTCGATCTGCACCTCATGCCAACAAACCACTTTCACGGTCGGGAACAACAACCCGTCAGTCTACTGCACAGGCACCAACGACTGTGTGTGCATCGCCATTTGTGAGTCCGAATCGTGGTGGAACGACACGCTGGTGAGACTTGCATCTTTGCTGGAAGAGAATAATGAGACGACGACGTGTCCGCTGGCGGCGAATTCGTCGTCCACGTCGGAATCGGCTGATGCCTCAGCTTCCAGTAGCCTCACAGTACCAGCTACAAAAGATGCCTACGCAGCCGACGACGAGTGTATGTGGTACCAGAACTCGACGTTGTGCGAGACCCCGCGGACCTGCTACGATTGTTTGAACTCGGCGCTCTACAGCGGACAGAAGTGCACCATCACGCCGGGAGGCTACTGCACCACGATAGATCAATACGACTACTCGCTGGACTATCGGAGAGTGTACTCGGACAGCGCGGCGCACTATTTCCCGTCGACGAATACAACGTACTGCGAGTACGACGACGCCACGTGCACGAAATGTCGCGCTGACGATTTTGTGGAGGCGTACGCTGGCAAGACAAACCTGTCGGCGTATTGCGTTGGAGAAAACGACTGTGTCTGTGTGGCTTTTTGTGAATCGCCCAACTGGGAATCGATCGTGGTGAGCGAAGCCTGTGAAGCAACTCCGACGACTGGAAGCGGCAGTGGCTCCAGTATCCCACCGATTGGAATCGCCGCTATCATTATGGTCGGCATTGTGCTGGCTTTGTCGGCTGTCTTGCAGCTTTTCAACATGTTCCGCGCCCGACGTAAGTGATTTCTGTTGGTGCCGAGTAGTTGCTTTGTGAGTGGCTATGAACTGACAGGTTTTCCTCTTTTATCTGCAGGAAGGGAAGCTCGTTGGCACAATATGCTGGCCCAAAGCATTTCCGCGCGTCGACAGCCCACCACAGGACTTACCCTGGAACTGTCTGCATGGAAAGAGATGCGAAATGACCTTATTGCCGACGAGCGCATCGCAGACACCAAAGAAAGTCTGGGCCGTCGTCTTGCGGATGCCCAAGACGATATTCCCATGGTCACCGTGGAGGAAGGCGACAGCTACCGTCCCATGTCTCCAAGCGTGCCAGTACTTCCTGCCCCACCTCCGTCGCCAGCGCGAACGCTGTCGGTGTCAGTACCCCATAGGACATCAACATAGCACGACTACGACGGCAAATTAGCACGCGGAAGTGCCAAGTACTGACCCGAAGGTGCAGCCAGCAACTCGATGAATAAAGGCTGCGTGGTTGAAAGAAAGCACCAGGTAATTCTTGCCTTCACTCATTTCCTTAGAACGACGGCGTGCTTCAAACGACGCCAAATAATTTGTCGCTGATGCCGTCCGAGATGAACACGGTTGGAAACAACACTACATGTACAGTAACGACGCGTTTGAATGGTTGTTCGTAATTGATTTTCATCATCACCAATGCGCACCACTGTGTATTGCAGTGAAGGAGCAAGAGATACCATCCAAGTTGCAGACTGCCTCGACTTCACTTGCTTTCAGAATTTCAACAAGCAAATGGAGCTTTCACGGTACCAACAGCAAGGACTTCACCAGGAACGCCTACACACCAAGCACATGATACTTTCGTCAATATTTCTTGTGCCTCTGAAATTGTCCCTTCCCGTCATGACGATACCCATCTTTACCAGAAATTTACCAAATTCAAGTTAAAAATGTACTTATTTTCAAAAGCACATTTTGCTTCGGGACTTTTACGGGAATTATCTTCCCTTTTCTCAGTCCAGAATTCTCCAACCAAAGCACAAGGAAATATGGACGACGTCCAGCTCTTCTGCGTTGTCGTTGGCGATGGGCAGCCATTCCATGTGGATGTCAACCCGCGGAAAATGAAGGTCTCGAACTTGAAGGACGCGATCAAGGCCAAGAACGAGGACATCACCGTTCCTGACCGGAAAATACGACTTTTCTTGGCCAAGAGGGGCGGGTGGCTTGATACGGCTGGTGCTGCAGCTGTGAGGCTCGACGACTATGGTGAACTAACGCAAGAATTCGAGGAGATGGACCCCGCTCTGTATCTCGACAACGCCAAATACTTTGGGAAGGGGTTTCAACCGAGTGAAGGCCAAGTTCACGTGCTGGTGGTAGTTCTGATCGAACATGCTGCGAAGCGCCAGAAAGCTGAGCTCGGCTTATTGGGCAGAGAAGACGTTGCTGCGATTCTTGCATTGGCGAACGCACTGGAGAGACCGACTAGCCTGAAGAAAGGAAAGTTGTTGACTGTTCCTAAAACAATTTTCGGGTCGGAGTTTCCAAACGGTTTGTACATCCGCCAGGAATATTGGAATGTATATGGTGTCATCTTGAATGCATTGGCGCCTTCTCAATCCATCAGTCGAGTCCTTGTGCTTGGCAGTCCGGGAATTGGCAAGTCGGGTTTTGGTGTTTTTTTGCTGCTTCTGTTCATGACGAACAAGAAGGATGTTGCCTTTCGCCCTCTTGGTGAATCAAGGATTTATTACTTCAGTTGGAGCACGTGGGGTTACGAGGTCTCTGACTCTCCGCGTGCCGGGAAGTCATACGAGGGCTTGTTTGATTTCGGCAAAAGCGATGGTGCATCCAGTGCTCCTCACTTTTGTCACGTCTACCTGTTCGCTAGCCCTCACACGAAAAATATCAACGAGTTTGTCAAGGAAGGCTGTTTCCAGGTGATTATGAATCCATGGACCAAAGCGGAGTGTCAGAGCCTTGCCGAATTAAATCACATCGGAGACCAAGACGAGTGGTATCATAAATTCAATCTCGTTGGAGGCATACCAAGACTCGTGTTTTCGACAAGTACCGGGGACACATTCGATACCTTGGTCCAGCGTGTGGAGGCTGCAGTTCCACACAGTGTGGACGAGTTGATGGACGAGATTCTGCTTTTCCAGCAAAGAAAAATCAATGACCAGACAAAGCATATCGTCTATCACATGTATCGTGATGAGCGCTCGCCCAGTTTTTCTTATCTGGTGTATGCGTCGCTGGCAGTGGAGGTTCTCTTCAGCGCTCGTTTGAATATTCGGGCTGCCGATGAAATCCAGAAGTTGTTGCAGATTCCAACTCAATTGTTTCAGTCGTGGCGAGGAAGAGAAATGGACAGGTTTCTGCTGCACGATCTCGTCACCAGCAAGTTTCGTATGAGGTCACTCGAAGGGAACGATGCCGGAAACATCAAGCATTTTGGGCCTCTCAATGCGATGACCGAGCTTGCTCAATCGTCAACTGAGATCAAGGACAAATTGGCGCTTCATATCCCCCTCTCGAAGACTTTTCCAGCAATTGATGGCGTGCTTGTTGTGCCAGTGGCTCGTCATATCATCTACGTTCAGTCGACGGTGGGTAGAGCTCACACTATCAGGTACCAGCGCCTGAAGGATGTCTATGAAGATTTGGCTGGGCGTGGAGAATTTCAAGGTTATTCCCACATCTTTCTCTTTCTCGTCTCGAACGACATGTACGACCAGTTTACTGTGCAACCGTACCAGAACGAGAACGGGGAGAATGGACAAACAAGACGTGGCATCAAGGTGAAGCAGTGTGTTGGAAAGATCGTTGGGTGATCGTGATCTTTGACCGAGTATTTCAGTGTAATGGAGAGCGTCTGCACGCTGTGGTGTGGTGTTCTGGGCTTCTGGACATGTTATTCGAAGTTGAGCAGCATATTGAGATTGGGTGCCTTTTTCGTCTCTGTTGGTTTATGGTCTACTGGTTTCTTTGGAATTATTTTCGTGTTGAAGGATGACTGTGATTGGCATTGTGTTGAAGTGCACAACTAAGGGAGAGCTGAAATAGCTTCAACACGACGTCAATTACTTCGAAGTTTATGTTTGGTCGATGCTTAATTGTGATCTAATTATTCTCCAGCTTCTTGTTTCCTCTGTCATGCACTGCTTTCCTCGGGATTTTCGGAGGCGTAACGTTCACAGTCGTTCAAACGTTGCTTTCGAGCTCTTCTCAATAAGATCTTCGGTTTTGGAAGCAACATGCTTGAGAAATGCACGCACAATTTTTTGCAGCGCCGAAGTGCCATGACGCTCGTCGGGTTTGATTTGATAAGCGGCATTCCGTCGGAGTATAAATGAACTTCATAGGGAAAAGTAGAATTTTAGAGTCACCATTTTGCAGATTCCTCAGTCATGATCTCCGTGGCGGTCGCTAGCGAATTTCAGCTCACGGCAGCTGTAAGCGTTATGCGAATCTTTATGATGTTAGAACTTGAACAGCGTTGGTACATGTCTGTCGGCCTCAATCATTTTTGTTCTTCGCTTTGGAATTTTCTTTTTCTTGTCACGCTCTGCGCTTTGCACGACAAATTGAAGTTCTCTGCTCGTTCGGATAAGCAATTGAAGTTGCCTTGGTGTTCTCTACACCAGTGTGGTGTGCTCCACCCAACATAGAAGATGATGGGCGCCTGTTAAGCTCTGCCGCAAGCCAATCAGATGCCTTCTTGATCGCGTATCTGGCCAATCATCCGCGTGTTTCGTGGCCCACCTGATTCCATCGGATACTTCGGAGTCTCCTTTCGCATCCCTAGGGTTAAGCGTCAATCGCATTCGTATGTGTCAAGATGGCCTCTTCGTCTTCTTCCTCAAGTGAGGACGCTATGGTGACCGTACCGACGCCCGCGCCGACGTCGGCCACCATCTACTCCAAGGCCAGCGAGAATGTCTGCATGTGGAAGCAACAGAGCTCGGACGCCTGCGACTCGCCTCGCTCCTGCTACGACTGCCTCAATTCGTCCCCAAGTGACGACGTACAGTGCGTCATCAGCTCCGCCGGGTTGTGCACGACCATGAGCCACTACGTGTGGCAGGAAGACTATCGCTTGAACTCCAGTGCTTCAGCGGCGCACTACTTCCCATCCGCCAATACAACCTACTGCGAGAGCAGCGACCCCGTGTGTGTGGCGTGTGAAGCCTCCCAGTTCATCGAGTCGGCGTCGGGCAGCGTGGACCCGTCGCAGTTCTGCGTGGGCTCACAGGGCTGCGTCTGTGTGGGTTTCTGCGAGTCGCCAGTGTACTCGTCCAAGGTTTCCAGCAGCTACTGCTCCACACTCAGCTCCACTACGACGGTGAGCGTCATGGGCATCTCGGTGGGCGACATCGTCACTATCGTCATCCTGTGCTTCACCATTCCTGTCATCGCCTACCTCTGGTGGGTGCGCTATCTCCACAAGCGTCGAGTAGCCCGTGAGGAGGCTTATCGCAACCGTCCGCTCGTTAACGGGCCATTGCTGCCGCTCGTGGGCTGGAAAAAGTATCGTGAGGACCTCATGGCCAGCCAGGCGGCCATCGTGGGCACCGCGGAGAATGACGACGAAGTGGCCACCCCAATGGCTGCAGCTCCAGCGCTGGAGCAGAGAGAGCAGACTGCCGACAACGATGTCGTTCCGCCGTCAGCGCCGCTCTCGAACCTGCAGATCGCGACGCTGTCGATCGAGTTCGAGGACCCGCAGCACCCGCTGACGGCGGTGACGAGCACGGGCCGCCGCAGGTCGAGCATCGACAACACCAATGTGGTAAGATCGCGGCCCAGCCAGCCGACAAGTAGCGGTAGCGAGGAAGTGGAGGAGGAGGACGAGATTGACGCGCGCTCGACGCCGTATGCCCAGTTGGAGGACCGCACCGCCTAAGTTAAGTGCAGCGTGAGTAAATATGAGTTGGGGCCGAGCCTCCTTGCCTGCACGAATGCCAACGTGAGGTGGAGAACGCTGCATCGGATTGGATCGTGTCCCTAGGATTTCGGATGCAGTTCAGCGTCTCTGACCTTGAAGTCTGCTTCAACGTGGTCCATTTTTGAAGACCTTCCCGTTGAAGACCTCCGCATCTTCGTGATCGAAGACAAGGAGCGCTCCAAGTTGCGACGACCTCAAGAGGCTTTTGGTGACCTTGTGCTGGTGGTTGTGCTTGGCCCGGCACGAGCAAAAGCTTGGGCCAAGCGTGGCGAGTAGCACCCGCTTCGAACACCAAGTGGCCACGTCTTGTCCTTCGGCATCGAGCTCGACGTGAACGGTTGAAGTGTCGTCATGCGAGTGCAACGCACGCGTCGACAGAGGAGAAGACTTTGCTGCCAGTGCAATAATGGCGGTGCTCACGCCAAGTTCATCTACCGAGGTTGTGTGGTTGTCAACCACTGGTTGAAGCAATGCCTCTTTGAGATTTGCGCTTATGGCAGCGCGTCCAAGGCGTCATCTCCGGTTCAACGGCTTGCAGCCGCTCGATATTAGTCAGGTTTGCCCGATCATAATCGGTGCTTAGTCTGGCGCTCGGAGGAGGTGAGACCGGCGAGTCGCTGGCTGCTCTTCATTGCTGGAAAGTCTCCGTCCATGGCAGATCGGAACGTGTCGAGCTCTGGCTCCAGCACCGATGCCGAGACCACCGAAACGGTTGGCGCCTCGAGCTGCAGCTGGAAGACGACGACGTCGCAGAGCGGCGAGTGCTTCTTGGAGCCACGGACGTGCAGCGAGTGTCTGGACGAGGTCCCCACCACCGGAGAGGTAGCGTACAACGGTAGAAGCTTTTCACTTGAAAAGGATCGCACTAAGTGGCTCGACTGCTATTGCAGACGTGTGTGCTCTCGGACTCCGGCATCTGCTTAAGCGTGAAGGAGTATGGCGCAACACTGGCGAGTAGTGGCGACGCCTACTTCCTCGCGGGGAACGCGACGTACTGCGACGGAAGCAATTCCTCGTCGTCCGGAACAGACTGTGTACGCGTGGATATCTGCGAGTCCTCGACGTGGCTGAGCTACGCAAGACAGCGAGTGCCTCTGGTCGTGCTCGCTGTCGGTGGAAGCGTCCCGGACGGCTGCAGCTTCGCGACGGAGGCTGTCAGTGCAAGTACCAGCGGCACAACTGCGTACGAGGCGTCTTCGTTGTCTTCCTCTTCTTCAAGCAGCAAGGATACTCTGTCGAGCGCGGACAAGTGCACATGGTTCCAGAACACGACGCTCTGCAGCACGCCGCGCACGTGCTACGACTGCTTAAACACCGTGGCTGACAGCGGCGACGCATGCACCATCACACCCGAGGGATTCTGCGCCACATTATCCACAAGCTACGACTATGAGCTCGACTTTCGGGGGTCGAGCAGCAGCGGCGCCGACAGCGGATACTACTACCCGTCGACCAACACGACGTACTGCGAGCCCAGCGACGCCGCGTGCTTGAACTGCGGCATCGCCGGAGGATCGGCCAACAACTCGGCGTCCTACTGTCTCGGCAGCGGAGGCTGCGTGTGCGTGGCCTTCTGCCAGTCTGCCGAGTGGCAGGCGACTGTCGTTTCCGAGCACTGCGCGGCCTCGACGTCGGCGTCCACGCCGAGTCTGTACGGCACTGCGTTCCCGTGGAAAACCTTCAGCATCTTCCTAGGATTGGCGATGGTGGTCATCTTGGCCGTGATACTCGGCGTGCGGCGCGTGCGGCGGCTGGTCTGGGCCAGGAGGCGAGACTCGATGCGGTCCAGGCGGTCGGAACAGCGGCGGTCGACGATGTCGCTGGAGTTGCCGGCTTGGAAGACCATGCTCGAGGAGCTGATAGACAGGAACGTAGACCCAGTGGGTGAAGGCCGTGGTCGGCTGCGGCCGATGTGACAGCAGCTCAACTTGACCATGTTGAAGTGGACAGGGCAAACCGATGGGTACATTAAATGCGCTTTCGAAGGGATGATGTTCCATTTTGACTTGAACTGAGTATGCCAGAGGACATCATAATCCCCGCGTAAACCAATATCAAACAGCCAATCAAGTCGCACTAGTACGCGAGGGCAGGAGACGTCTCGTCTCTGGACGTTAGCGCTCCGAAATGGCGAAATGGGAAATGTTAGAGCTACCAAATGAGTGGCAACGACAAGAAGCTCAACCACGGCTCAGCATGTGCTTCGAAGTATTATTTGCATAGCTTTGAGAGTCGTCAATGGGGCTTACTGTCGGCAATTTTTTTGCTTTTCCTGGAAGTATTCACCAAAGAGTCCACAACGGAAACTTCTCCATCACTGCTTCTCATTCCGCGTGCTTTCCAACTCAGCATACCAGAAGCCAAACTTGTTTGAGGTGTTTGAAGAAATTGGAGGTTCCAATTGACGGGTTTGCTCCAATTTGAAGCAGTATGTTTTCTGTTAGTACTGCGGCTATTTGCCAGTCTTGCTGTTCCACTCCAGCCCACGCGCAACGAGCATCTAGTCAGCAAGCAGCATGCAACTCGCTGAAAAACAGAAACGGGAAGGTATTTATCTATATTCTTCTTAAACTGTCAGCTCAAAGAGGCAAGTGCGAAACAGGTTGAAGGGCTACAAAACAAAGCGAATACAAATATAATAATTCTCAATCGTTGAGACACTGGCTTGCTGCTCAGTGAATCCCATGACGGAGTCACGCCAGCATGATTCCCTCATGGGATTATCTGGTTAGTCCGCGAGGATTCGACCTGACGCCATCGACCCGTCTCTGTTTGTCAATGTGAGACTTTGTATGTCGCACCCATAATCGATCTGATAGAGATCAAGTGACACATCAAGCGGTTCAGGGCTTTGCAGAGCAAGAAGACCGGCCACGAGAGCAAGTCACACGCATCGCCGCCACCACTTCATCGGCGGCTGCGGGAGCAGCAAGCGCGCGGCGAGGAGGGCCCAGTCTTCAATCCTGATCTTGACGGTTACTCGGCATTCTTATTCGGAGACCAGCAAATGGACGTCACGGCCTCCCCCTCCGCTAGCGGAGACCGTACCGTTAGTGTCAATGAGACCAGCAGCTCCAACATAACGAACTCCAGCAGCAACGACACCTCCTCCTCCACCGTTGACGCCGGCGACGCGGACAAGACCACGAGCTCTAATGCCGGCGACTCGTGCACGTGGTACGACGACGGCGAGTGCACGCGGCCGCGCACGTGCCGCGACTGCCTGAACGTGTTGCTGTCCACCGACTCGTGCGCCGTGGACCCGAACGGCGCGTGTGTGAGCATGTCGGAGTACGAGAGCTACTTGGCGAACCGCTACTACTACACCCCCATGCAGCGCTACTTCCCGTCCAGCGAGTACTCGTACTGCAGCGCCAACGACTCGGTCTGCGCCTCGTGCACGCAGGAATGGAGCGTCAACTCCGCCACCACGAGCTTGTGGTCCTACTGCACGGGCACGGACGGCTGCGTGTGCATCGCCGACTGCGAGGTGGCCGACTGGCAGGACTCGGTGATCAACGACCAGTGCGCGGCGAGCGGCAGCGCCTCGAGCGCCAACTCGGGCACGTCCATGGCCACGCGCATCACCGTCTCCATCTTTGTGGGCGTCGCGGTCGCTGTGTTGCTCGCCTTCGCTACGTGGGGCGTGCGCCGGTTTGTGCATCGTTGGAGCAACGACCCTGACGCTATTCGCCGAGAAGTTCGTACGATCCCACGCCCGCCGCCGACGGGGCCGCAGCTGACGCTGACGGGGTGGAAGTCGCTGCGGCAGAACCTCATCGAGTCCGAGAACGGATTCGTGCACGGCGGAGCAGTGACGCTGCAGCGGAGTGAGGAAAGGCCGTCAACTGCAACCGCGGCTGCAATTGAGACTTCTCCAGAGATCAGAGTCGAGGCAGGCGAGAGCTCTCGGCCAGCGACGCCCGGAGAGCTCGAACGGGCCCCACAGGAAGCTGCTCAACGTGATAGAATTGCTCTCTAGCATGTACGTTCGAGGAAACGATATAACCATGCTACACAGGGAGGCTTGCTCTCCCCCCACCACGAACAAAGCTCGCCTCGTCCAGTGAAATCGACGGCGAGCTACTAGGACTTGCTATCTGCAGAGAGGACCTATGTAATATGATGACTTGTACGGAAGGTTACGTTGTCTTTTAGGTGTGATGCCGCCATGAAAGTGCCGTTGTTGTTGAACACCTCCAAGACGT
>JAABLK010000517.1:0-24388 GCA_012295415.1 Phytophthora chlamydospora | reverse complement strand
CTACTTTTGTCTCTCTGTCTACCTACTTATGTAACTCTTGTCTACCTACTTATATAACTGTAACCAGCCCGTTACAGGCGAGGTGCTAGATGCTCATCACTGTCCTCCTTACTCTCCTCGTCATCGCTCTGAAAAAGACTATCAGCATCTCCCTCGATGTCTTCGCCTTGAGCCTCGTCAGCACGGTCAGTAATTGCATTGGCAATGCGTATCGCCTTCTCGACCATTGGCGGGATGTTGGGATTTCCAGTGCCCATATTCGTCTTGTATAGACGAGTAAACTTCTTGCGTAGGCTCTCAACGGTGCGATCTACCCCAGGACACGCTGCGTTATGAAGGCGAGCAACGGTTTCCCATTCATCCCTAGCGATCGGGAGGTGCGTGTCTAATAGATTGAGCAACGACTTCAGTTCATGCTCCGTAAACCCACTCCCCCTCGTAGCGAACTTCGCCGAGCGTTTCCTCTTGTTATTGGACTTCTTCTTGGGAGGTTGAGCAGTCGTTGCTGATCCGGTTGTGGCATCTGGTACACCAGCATCAGGGGTTCCCTCGAAGTCGCCTTCCAACAACTCCGTGAAGCTCATCGGAGCGGGTAAGATGTCGCCGCTGTGGCTGTCTCCAATCCCTGGAGCTGCATCCACGACGGAGCCTTCACAAGGTTCTTCTACAGGACGAGTGGCCGGCAGGGAGGCACTTGGGACTGCTGCATTGACAGCTACATGAAAGGCGGCGTCACCAGCATCACAGATACCACCATCAACTGCTGCAGCAACCTCTCCAACCCTTGATGTGAAGGAGGAGACGCTGACCTGGTGATCTGGCTCGCTTGTTGGGCGAGGTGGGACGGAGGCTTGTACGCTTTCTTGAGTCGTGAGGACAGCGGTGACCTGCCCATCACCATCGACGCTACTCGCTGGGACGTGGCGTGTGTCAGATTCGCGCGGGGCTTGCCGGCGAGAGAGGCGAGCATGACGTCGTGTCTTCGGTCGATGGAGAGGAGGCATCACGAGGCCAGTGTGAACGATTTGGTCTGCATGCGCGACCTGTTGCGCGGGGTCTGCCACCTCGGAACTGAAGACCTCCAAGGCCCATATCGGCTGCTGCCGATGGCTCTTTTTTGGTTATAAAGACTGACTAAACTCGAGATATAGGTTTTCAGGAACAGCCCATTGTCTCCTACGCGGAGTTTTTTAGGGATACAAATAGATGCTTGAGATGCTTGCAAATTATTTCAAATGGCGATGTTTTCACTTTCGTGGCATCAATCCTCGGGAAGGTACTGCAGCTCAAACTTGGTCGCTGCCATGAAAGCATGGTTGCATGTCTTCACCTTTTTAATGTCTCTGTTCTATGCAAAGCTTCCAATCGAAAGCGAATGTCCTCTGATTGCACAAATGTGTAACCCAAAGACTTTATTATGGATGACGTTACCTCCACTAACAGAATGCAGAAAAAGTACTCGTTAGTGGCCGTTTGTGCCTCCACTTGAGCCACTAACGTGCCACATACAACCGAGCATGCGGTAGAAATACAATCCGCCACGCCAAATCTATTCCACTGCGAAATTCGCAAGGACAATGTACAATGACCTCGGCTTTCCGCAGCATTTTTTCGGCGGGCTCGTAGTTGTACGTGCCTCTTACTCTGCAGACAAGAAGCACCCGACCAAACTGTCAAAACTGCAACAGCTACCGAAGGGACAGCTCGCATCATCACGACACAACCTTCGGCCAAATCAAGATTAGTGACCCCCGTCAATAAGGAAAGCCAAGCATGTAACTCGGTGCAGTGTGCTCAACGCGATGATAATAATAATAAATGACGGCAACAGCAATAGAGACAATGCAAACATAAAATGTTGAACATTCGGATCAATTTTCACTAAGTAGCGCAACGAGAGCAGCATCACGTTGTAACATGTCTAGGGGCCTCTGCATGCCGCCGTGCTGCCTTCAAACATCGAGCTGATGCCGTCACCGTACTGCCTTCTGTCGCCCAGCTCGATGCTGCCGTCTATCCACCTTCTGTTGTCCACCTTCGTGCTGCTGCCCGCTATCTCGCTTTTGTCCACCCGTCTCTCCATGTCTGGGCTGTCATCCAGCGCCGCGGTGAAGCCCAACATCGCTCTTCCGCCCGCCTCGGTGCTGTCATCCGTCTCCGTGTGGTCATCCACCGATGTGCTGCCGTTCATCGCCGTACTGCCATTCGTCCGTTTGCTGCCACTCGTCAGCGCGCAGCCTGAAAGCTACCGCCCACCAGAGTGCTGCAGCCTGGCTCCGGTCTGTCGGCGGTCTCCGTGCTATCGTTCGTCGTCTCGCTGTCGCCTGACATCGTGCCGTTCGCCTCGAAGCCGCCGTCAGTCTTCTAACGGCGCTCTCCGTTCGACTGCGCGTTTCTCTCCGTTGCTCGTCCTCGCTCTGCCGTCCGTCCACGTGTCCATCGCCTTTGTGCTGCCGTTCATTGGTTCGACGCCGCCCGACATCGTGCCGTTCGTCCACGCTGCCATCCAGTGCCGTTCTCAGGCTTGTCGGTGCTCTCCGTCTAAACCCTCCTTACCGAGCTGTCCACGATCGCCGTGCTGTTCGCCATCAACACGCTCTTGACCATCCTCGTGCAGCTCGCCATCACCTTGTCGTCTGTCATCGTCGCCTTCCTCAGACGGATGTGCGGTCTTGCGGGATGTCGTCGCTCTCTGTGGGCCGTCACTCTCAATGCTGCCGCCCGTCCCCGTGCTCGCCGGCTTCTTGCTGTCGTTAACCGTCGCGTGGCCGTTCAACATGATGTTGCCGTCGTCGCGCTGCCATCTAGTGTCCGTCTCCGGAATGTCGTCGCTGCCGTTGATGCCGTCCCTCTCCACGCTGCTGTCCGTCTACGTTCGGCCGTAAACCATCATGTTGCCTTCCATCACCGTGCTGTACTCTACAACCGTGCTGCTGCCACCCATCGTCGTGCTGGCGACCGTGTTCTGCTCCCGCTGGTCACCGTGCGGCTGCCGGTCACCACCAAGGTGTCCATCTTCATGCTGGCATCTGCCGGCGTGGTGCCGTTCGTCACCGTCGCGCACCCCGTCCTCGTGTTGCTGCCGTTTACTGCTGGCCGTTCACTGTCGCGCCGTCCACCTTCGTACAACCATTCGGCTCGGGCCATCCCCCGCCGTCGCACAATCATTTGCCGGTGGGCTGGCATGCAACGTCGACTTCCTCAGCCAGTCCTGCGTGTGCAGCACCGCCTACCTCAGCAAGACGACCGTCTCTGCAGGCCGCCGCGTCACCTTCCTCAGTCTAACGCTCTCCTACTCACCTCACTCCGTCTCATCAATCAAGTCGCTGTCGATCTTGTACGTCGCTGACATCTTGGCGGTCGCTTGAGCTCTTGACTTCTGCGTCTTTTGAAAGGTGAGGCGACTGGCTGTGGCCGCACGGAATAGACAACACGATAATAGAATTTAAGAGGTAACTTACAATATTATAAATTGTACAAGGGTAAACCCAAACCTTAGATTTCTCAACTATCCTGTCATCAAGTTGCTATTTTCTGCAATAACATGATTCTAACTTCGTCGGAGTATTTAGGTAGTACAAAGCGTAGAACGCGCTAAGCATTAATGTAGTTTTAGAACATGACGCGTAGCTCGGAATCCTTGAGGGGGGAGGAACAGATTGTCTATTTACTTTGTTATGCGCAAGATATCTCGAGTTTTCTGAGCCAGGTGATAAGCCTTAGGAAATCTGCTAGCCGATCCCGAGGCCATCGCTCGCCAGTCCATCGAGTCACTAGCGTCCACCAGCACTCGACTGCACACGGGCAGTCCCAGAAAAGATGTGTGATCGTTTCACGTTGCCCTGCGCATTCTCCCCGCTGTGGGCAGCTTCTGTCGTCTGGCCTCCCGTTGTAGGACAGGCTCAGCTGGTGCATGGCGGCTCTGTAGCATGTCCTGCTGGAACTCTGTCAGTCCGCGGCCGTGGCTCCATAGCTGCGTGGGTGTTGGTCCAGGGCCGCTTGTTGCCACTCCTCTTGGTCTGCTATTTTCTCTAGCCACGTTAGCAGGGGTGTATAGTTTCCCCGCCATGCTGCTTTGAATCCTTGGAAAAAAAGTGTGAAGCGAAGAGCGTGTAAGCTGCTAAAATTTACTTGAGGTACTGCAATTCGCTTGATGTGGATCACCGCGAATAGCACCACGTGTACCACAGTTATGACCATCGCGCTGCTTGAGTCCTCTCTCTATTATCTGAGTGAAATCGATAAAACGATCGTGAAGAATTGCTTTGAGAAATGTGTTGCACGTGGCTTCCAACCGGCGGTAGTACGAATCTTCTTGAAGTGGGTCGTACAGATGAAGAACACGTCGTCGCATATCCACTAAAATAAACACCAGTGCGTATTGCCGAAATTCACAGGAAGTACGACAAATTGTTTTAATCCATCGAACGCAGCTGCAAAGCATGATGATGTTGCCACTGACTGTGCATTTTCATGCTGAAAGCTCTGTGTATCGACACAGACAGTGTCCTGGCGATGACCGAGAGAAACATGGAGAGCCATCTTAATGCACGAGTCATTCAACCATCTTGAACCTCGAAAAGCTAACGGTTCATAAAATAAAACTTCCTGTACACCAAATAAAATTGTATGTAGCAAGTTCTTCAGAACTAGAAAGAATTCCCCCCATGAAGGGAAAAGCGTGCGCTCCAATTGCTGACAAGTTGAAACTGGAAGGACGTTCGACTGAGTGCTGGATGTGCTATCTGTTGTCGTGTGTATGGATTCAGAGCTGGATTTGTTGGTGTTCTCGTTTCTCAAGTTCATTCGAAGCCCCATCTCAGGTCCTGGATCCGGCCCCCTTCGTATTGGCTCAGTATCATCGCCTGGTGTCAACATTCGACGCGTACCAGAGCCAGCTACCGATATCCATGTGCCAATTTGCAGCAGCTCCTATCAAAGGCAAGTCCGTAACGGAAAATATGTTTGTAGTTTTAAGGACATGCACACACCATTTAAGCATTCCAAGGCTTCCTATTACTCTTACTCTTCCTGCCTTCGTCTGCTAACATCCAGGACTACTAATTGCCGCTACTATCATCGTTGTCGGTGCTGAGCCACAGCGTTTAATTTAATCTTGGGCAGGTCACCACCTTGGCGATATTTGCTTTGTCGTCCAGTTAGGCAACATCGTCACGCTCTTTAAGGTATTTAATCGTTGTGAATGGCATCACCCGCGTTTGGCTGCTTCATCTACGACCTGAGTCTCGAATCTTGTAGTAGCGTCCTGGACCCTGAAGATTAAGACGTTGCAAACCCTTGTGTCGTAGAGCGCGCGGTTCTCAAGCGGGATCGAACCTGTTTTACTGAGGGCCCTAGCGAGTTTGAGTTTTGGATGGGTCCTCTTTAGCATGTGGTACGTAGCAGTATGGCGTTTTGGTCGAAGCACTTAATATTACGAGCCACTAACCTGCCACAAACGTTTGTGGCAGCAACCACTCCGCTTTATTATAGCCAATAGCCCCGCCTGGCTGAGGAGGGAATATTTTTACAATGCGACGATAACTAACATGGGTGCAATATGAAGCGCTCTTTTGCTTGAGCAAATAACTTAGATCCATAGCTCATTGCTCCTCGCTGTGTAGTAAAAGGAGTAGTGCTAATCAACGAGTATGTATATATACATTTACTTATATGGTATCTGACTTAGTTGCTTCAAAACAGGTGAAGACATAGAGGCTAAATTTGCATCAACGGGGCTTCAGTAAATTAGTGTTGATAGCGCTAACAAGAAAGCAAGCCTTTGTGGACGACCGCGGCTACTTCCATTGTTAATAATCATTTAAAGAAAAGTAATAGTAATAGATGGTGTCGCTGTTCCTAACAACAGCGCGTACAAATTTCTGGTATACCGTTCTCCCCAAAGTATGGTTTGGTTATCTCAGATTATCTATGTTAAGTCGTTGCTTTTTTCTTAAAAAAATAAAAATCGTTTTGAAAAAAAAGGCAAAAACTAAAATCCATTTAAAACAATAGGCAAACAATAAAATCCATTTGAGAAAAATCGGCGCTTTCCAGGAAGTCAAAAGCATAAAAATAGACTTCAAAAAGGTGTCGAAAATGAAAATTCGCAGTTCGAACAAAGTGAGAAATGTCGTTGTGAGGGCGGATAGCGGACCTGATGCAAATTGTGGCAACGCAAACGCAGCATTTCGTGGAACATAATTTCACCATAAAATGGAGGAAAGGTATCGCCCACAAACAGAGGTCATCGAATGGTATTGGCTAAAAGAATTCAATCGACCAAAAGCGGAGGTCGTTTTGCATCATGGTATTGGCGAAAATGATGAAACACCCCGGCGCGGTCTGCTTGACAAAAGGAAGCACAGAAAGCTCCGATCGTCTGAGCGGCTCGTGCTCTGCTGATAGAGTAGGAGTTGCGACACACGGGCGAGGCATCTCAGTGTGCTGCGCGCTGCAGGCCGGTAAGCTACACGAAGGGGAGACGCAGAAGGCTGCGACGAGCGGCGAGATCGACGAAGTAGGATGCTCTTGATACGCTGTGCACATTCCAGCAGGGCGACTTGGAGGACAGACCCCTCCCCGCGCCGTGAACGGCCTACCGGTGAGCATCCGTAGGCTGGGCCCGCCGCTGCACGAGTTCCTGCCCCACAACGGGAGCGCGCGCTGGAGGAGCACGCTGGTGCAAAAGATGAGGGCTAGCAAGGCGACGGTGCAGTCGCGGCTGGCCGGGCAACAACCATGGAGATCGCGTCGGCGCTATCTCTGCTGCTGAGGCCGGCAGACGCCGGCTGCATGTGCATACAGTCGCAGGAAGAGAACACGCAGCCGGAGATGAAGCTGCAGAAGGAAATCACAACGCCCAAGCACGAACGCAGCGGTTCGTTTGCCGAAGCTCATGGGACCATGGCTCATTTTTCTCAGCCAACGACACCCCACCGTTAGTTCGTCGCAGAAAACCTGGCGGAGAATGCACTCTTCCATTCTTGAATTCTTCTCATAAGATGCAGCAACGGGAACGACTGAGTCGTTTAAGTTTCGTGCTGGTCCGACACGCACTATCAGAGGAGCAGTTGATTATTTGCACCGCAATGTCGTGGTTCCTGCCAGAGACGGCCGGCTTGAATTCGTCGACATTTCCAGACCACGAACGTCATGGATGAATTCAGACGTCAAGCTCTGCTGCTTGCACACGTAAGTGCGTATTGACGGAAGCGTTGCGGCCGATTTACTGGGTAGATTTCCTGCTGCTGAACCAAAACATTGAAAGGCACTTAAGTCGGGATCAGGCGGCGTCGCCCAAGATCATCGCAGAGACTTTCCGGTGTGCATCATTTTGCTCGCGTCACTTACCGGGCCCGAGAACCATGCTGCTTTCAGCGGTACTGGAAGTATCAAGATCGTGGAGGCACTAGCGCTGCTGTTGCCGCTTGCAGGTCATGTCGAGCAAGAGATAGTTAGAAGCCGGGAGCCATGATATGCAGTTCACTATCGGTGGTCTGCGACGATGAAACAGGGAAGGGAAGCGGACTGTTTTTAAACAAACTCGCATGAGTCGCCATTTTCCACAATGAAGAACGGGGGTGCGTATCAATCAATGGCCAGCATCCTCCGATAGCATATGCAGCCCATTCTTCGACTTGCGCAGATCGACCACGCGGGCTTTTGTGAATCCCCCACCTGCCAACAATGCCATCGTAAAGACCCACCAAGCTGCAGCAAGGAAAGAGCTTACGGCCAGCGCCAATACGTCGCAGCAGCACGTGTTTGGATCGTCGTCGTCGTCGTCGCCACTGACGACGCACACAACGCTCACGACACCTAAACACGAACGCACCAACAGTAAGGAGTCGCCAACGCAGTACGCGTCGCCGCTCAAGAAACCCAAGAAGACGATGATCCAGCACGAGCACCGACGGCCGGTACGGTCACTGTCGTTATCAACTGTCAATAGACCACGACGTCAGAAGCTGCCTACCCTGCACGGTAGGGCCTCGTTGCCCAAGTACAACCTTTGTTCTCTTTTCCGCCAGCTACTGATCGAGAGCATCATGACGATGACACGAGCTCAGCTACTCCCTTTATTCCACTACGGCTAGCACAATACAAGAGATTCCGAATTGGACGATCGGATTCTGATTAAATGGGCAGATCATGATATTTGTGCAGTGTGAGTGACTGTTAAAACTTAGAACGCGGTACTCTGATCGCCGGTCACATCAGTATCTACGACTGCCTCGGCAGTGCATCGAGCCGGAGTTGCTTCGAGACCGTCACAACGCGCGCGCTTGGTCGTGTGCAACGTGTGCAAACCCTCCAGCTCCTGGAGCCCAGCGAGCATTGCGCCTCTCTCCGAAACTTCCTCGGGACGAGGAGAGCTCGAAGTCAGGGCAGAGCGGCTGAAGAAAGCGAGGACCTGGTTCTGGGAGTGGAGCGATCCACGATGATCGGTGGCGAGATGGGATTTTGAAGAATGACATACAGCGACTGAGTGAAAAGCAGAGAGAATTCGCGCGATTCATGCACGCACGAAGGAGACGACCAAGTGAACGATTGCTCGTATCTTCTCAGCTCTTTCAATATCAATCGCTTGGTCAGCTCTCGGCCAAGAGATGAATACCCTAAAATGTCGCACCCTCGTTTTCCCTGGTTGCACAGCTCACCGCGTAGTTGTCAAATTCTGATTTGGAGGTCTAATGCGCGTGCTAATCGTCGTGGTACAATGTAGGTTTGCGTGGCTTCATCGTAAACAACGACACGAGCGATCCACAGATTCGCACGTCCATCCGGATCCAAGCGCATCTGCTGTGAACCACCGCTGAATTCATCCATAGGCAGCACTTCCTTCGCCTCTATCTCGGCGAGCACAAAGCACCTGATCCACTGCATGAGCAACAACAGGTACCGTTATACCTCTGCGATCGACCCGGCCAACACACACCTAACTACCAAAGTACACATCAGGAGTATCAGGAGGTGCAGCGCGACGACCAGTTCCTGATCACCTTTTCGTTGTACAAGGTCGCAGCCGACGACCCAAACCTCCCGCCGCTGGGTTTCGTCATTTCATTCACGCCCACTAAGCTTCGCTTGTACCGTAATTGTTGTCAGGTAGACAGGAAGCTGCAAACAATCACGACGGGCATTCCTCCATGATGTAGCCGCATGCAAGCGGCCACATCGGCCACAATGATCGGCACTGACCGTTTTCATGAGTGCCAGGCGGTCGACGTGCAGTGAATCAGTCAGTTAGTCATTCAAGCAGAGTCGTTGTTAAGTTCCAAGTTCGCACCATATCTCAATCCTCCTTCAATTCCACTAAATTAAGAAAAGCTACACAAAACATCCCACATACCTGCTCGTTTCTTGAATGACGCCGCAGGATCTTTACACCACGCATCACTCCTTTTCGCGGAACACCAGCATGACTGTTTTCGCCGAAAAACCGACATTGCTTTCTGACAAAACCCGACAAAGCACTTTTCTGCTGAAAACTGGCATCTCCTGGCTGAAAACAGACATCTCCTAGCGATCTGCATGGCATGCATCCATGACACACCTCGTCGAACTCGGACGTTTATGTGTGTGCTACACCCATATGTGTAGGTACACCAATAATCAAGAAGAATTCTCTTCAACAGCCGCGAAGCGACATGAAGCCAAGAAGCAAAGGAAGCCCAGTCGCGGACAAGACGCGGAAGGCAAGAGCAAGCGTTCAGCAGATCTACATGGAGACAGAGAAAATGGCGGCAGTGCGCGCGGCGACAGCAGCGCCAGACAGAAGCAGCAGCGACTCGGAGAGCGAGTACGAGGTGCTGTACCCCGGGGACGACGCCACCCAGGAGATCCTGAGCGACAGCGCTTACTACGGCAAGTTCATGCCCAGCACGGACGCGTTGTCCGAGTCAGTGCTGCGCTTCTGCGGTAGCTTCCCCGTGCGCATGGCGCCGCTAATCGCTGCGGCGCTGGTGCAGCGCTTCACGGACGTGCGCTTCAACTGGGCCACCAAGACGCTGCAGTCGTTCCTCGAGGTGGTGTGCTGGACCAGCGTCACGTACGCGGCTTACTCGCTCTACGGCGACGTGCTTTTTGCCTTCGAAGTCGGCACCTTCGTGGGCGCCATGATGTCCGTATGCGACGAAGTCGTGCTGCAGTTCGTGCGCGGGCTGGCGCGCGTCATCCGCAACCAGCCAGGAGGCGGAGACTTGCTGCAGCGACTGGGCTTTGACGTCCCTAAGAACGGCAAGGCCCCGACCGACGGACAGGAAGTCGCGCTCATCAAGAACCTCGTGTTCGGCTACCTCGGCATCGTGGCGGTGCGCTCGCTGTGGGAGAACTTCCACGATGTCAAGTTCTTCGCACTGCTTACGGCGTGCACGGGAGTGGCGTTCGTGGTCACAGCCGAGTTTTTCTGCCTTTGGCTGCCGACGCGGCGCGTAGGGTTGACGCTGCAGTCACGTTTCACGAAGGTGGGGAGAAACTGGCAGGAGCACGGGGTCCGATCGCTCGTGGAGATGCTCTGCTGGACGCTGTCGACGAGTTACTTCTACTACAGCTCGGAGGACTTCTGGTGGGCATTTCGGGTAGGCACCCTTGTCGCTGTGGGCGTGAGTCTGAGCTCAGGACTCGACCACTTAGCGGACATCGACATCAGCCAGATCGAGAAGAACGAGTACGGCTTTTGGGAGGAGCGCGCACTGGACGACCCGTTCATGGCGCTAGCGGGCCACATGGTGAAGGTCCAGCATGCGCTCGAGTCGTTTGGGCACGCATTGGAGGCGGAGGCCATGAACATGTACGAAAACTTTGGCGAGTGAGCGCTCACTGTTGAAGATACCCGTCGAGAAGGAGCGGACACCGACAAGATCCGAATTTAATGCAAGAACGGACTGTACGAAAATTATGATCGTCTTCACGCTCGAACCCTTCTCGTTCTTGAGCGCACTCCAGGTTGAGCTCTTGCTTGACGTGAACGCTGTGCATCTTTTATGGTTTTGCGGAGATAGTAGCGGTTGGGCACGATGTCGTGTTGCTTCTCCAAAACCGCGAAATTCATTCACCGTTCGAGAGACCGCGCCGGCATTGCATTTCCACACATCACATCTTCGGAGCTAGTATCCGGGCACCTCCGCACTGCAAGTGTACAAAACTCCTACACTACGGTGCCTGCTTGAATGCGCAGCTTCGGACGCCGGGAGAGGTTCCTTGAGGTGAAACCCGTGGTTGCAGTACAATGCTTGGACACGATCAGGCTTGAAGTCCGCTCGCTTGTAAACATGTTGCTGCTAACTTCGATAGCTATAGCCAGGACAAGGTAAGTATTCTCGGGTCTTCACCACGCCAAATCCGGTGCAATGGCGACCACGCGCATGCACGCTTGACGTTAGTCTGTCTCATTGCAGCTCGCCGCGCGTTCCTCTGCGTCTGAGCGGCGGCAGCACCGATGGGCAGCAGCGCCAGTATCCAATTTCCTCCGTCTAGCTCAAGTCAAGCTCGTCAAGTCCTCTCTCTCTCCACGTCATCATGGCCCCCAACATGGACGCAGTCGCCGCCGCCGCCCCGCAGGTGCACGTGCAGAACAGCAACATCCGCGAGATGCACTCCGATGTGCTGTTCCACATTGGCCTCACGTGCTCGCAGGAGGAGCGCCAGAAGGTGGCCGCCACCTTCGGCGACGTCAAGTTCTTCGTCACGGGCGGCAGCGCCGAGCGCATGACCAACTTCGCGCACTCGGTGGCAGAGGAGCTTGGCATCGCCGCGCCCTACGGCTATGCGCTTGCTCCCATTGGCAGCACGTCGCGTTACGTGCTGTACAAGGTGGGGCCCGTGCTCGTGGCCAACCACGGCATCGGCATGCCCTCCATCTCCATTCTGCTGCACGAGGTCACCAAGCTGCTCGAGTACGCCGGCGCGCACGGCGCCACGTACATCCGCATGGGAACGAGCGGCGGCATCGGCGTCGAGCCCGGCACCGTCGTGATCACGTCTGAGGGCGTGAACAACAAGATGGAGTCGGTGGACGAGGTGGCCGTGCTCGGCTCCACCGTTCGGCGGCCAGCCATCTGCTCACCTGAGGTGCGCGACGAAATCATCGCGGCGGCCAAGGAGGTGGGGCTGCCCTATGCGGTGGGCAAGACGCTAAGCTGCAACGACTTCTACGAGGGCCAGGGACGCCTGGACGGCGCGATCTGCGAGTACACGCTCGAGGACAAGATGGCATTCCTGCACAAGCTGGTGGATGCCGGTGTGCGCAACATCGAGATGGAGGCGCGGTGCATGGCCGGCTTCTGCCACAAGCTCAATATCCCCATCGCAGTCGTCTGCGTGACGCTGCTGAACCGCCTCAACGGCGACCAGGTGCTCTCGAGCCACGATACGCTACAGGGCTTCGAGAAGCGCCCCGCTGCCGTGCTGCTGCACTACATCAAGACCAAGCTCAGCGCGTCGGCCTTGACGTCCGAATAGACGCTACATGGATAAGTATGCCCAGAATATAGTTCGTTTTTGCCCGAAGACATGGTGTTGCTGTGTTGTGCAGGGAGATCACTGGCCGTTCCTGCCAGCAATCGAGATACAATCAAGTCTTGGTTCAAGGCCGTTGCAGCCTTGCTTCTCCGTCAAAGCCAGTATGGACCGAGTCCAATGCTGGAATCATGCTTGCACAAGGAAATAACGGCCAAATCTGACTCCACGAAGACGCAAGACTTTCACGCGCTGATCTTCACTTTTTCAATCTCTGCAGGCGGCGCGATGTCCTCCACCTCAAGAGCGTCGTATCCCATTTGCTTCCAGTCCAGATGGGAAGGCTCCGGCGTCGGCGCGAGTGTGGCGACCAGCGGAATCACAAACGTCGGTGGCGCTGAGAACCGCGAGAACCAGGACGCCTTCTTCACCTTCTTCGATCCGAAGAACGCCGCCTTGGTCCTGGGGATTTTCGACGGCCACGGCAGAGACACCGGACGAGACGTTGCCCACGCAGCCAAGCGATACTGCGAGGCGCAGTTTCAAGGCTATTCGCACGAGGACTACGCGAGGCTGGAGCGCGACCCGGAGGATTTCTTTCACCAACTGTTCGCGTCGTGCCACCAGGTTCTCAAGTACGTGCTGCGGGATCTCTACGAACGGGCTGGACACCCAGTCGAGGAGCACCAGCCTGAGGGGTTCTTGGTGCGGCACAACTGTCGCAATGGAACCGTGGCAAGCGTTCGCGGTGGCACCACGGCAACCGTCGTGGTCGTCTTGAATGGCGGACAGAAGATCTACTCGTCTAATGTTGGCGACTCGGCGGCGTTGCTGACGTCGATGGGCTCTGCACTTCGATCAAGTGACGTGCAAGCGCACGGAATCGATGGCGCTGAGGTGCATCGCCAGAACAAGCTGCTCAACGAAGCTTCAGGAGATGGAGGTGGGGAGACGGGCAATAACCGCACACGGAGGTCTGGGCTCTTGATCTTGTCTGGGAATCACAGTCCGGACTGCTCTGCCGAGTTCTTGCGTGCTCGCTCTGAACGATGCAGTTCTCTCGACGCGCTGCTACCTGCTTTGCGCTTTGTGTACGACAGTTCGGAGCCGAAAAGCCGACGACTACCCATCTTCACCATGGACAGCGGGGGTGAGCTGCGGCGCAACAAGAGAGGCGACTACTTCAAGAACGTTCGCGATGAATGGGCAACTGTGGTGGCCACGCCGTTTACGTCGCTGTTTCCCGACGCGCTAGCATTTACGCGCTCTCTGGGCGACTTCCACATGCACAGCTACGGTGTCAGCTGTGATCCGACCGTGACGGAGGTCTCGCTTGAGCGCGTCGTCGTTAGAGACCTCGGACTCGTCGGCAACATGTTTGACAACCAGGAAGAACACCATTCAAGAGATGCAGAAGAAGACAGAACAAGCCACGCCTCAATCAGTAGCAGCGAAGACCAGACGACCAACTCCTTCATGCTTGTAGTAGCGTCGGACGGCATTTGGGACAATTGGAAGTATCACGACCTCCACGACTTTCTTTGCGGAGCACTCGAAAACAAGAGTCTGCAGCAGCAGAGCGCCGTTCCTGGGGACCACACCCCAGTAGACGCGATCGTCTCCTCTCTTATGAACGCGAATCTGCAGCGTGCTGGCAACTACTTTGGCGACCAAGCAGACAACATGACTGCCGTGATCTGCAGCTTCAACTTCAATTATTGACTTCTATTTCAAATCGTAAAATTTTCTACATAAAATCTACCGCCCATGTTTTTGAAGGGAAAGAGAAACAAGTCATGTTCGATGTAGCTCAAGTCCGACCAAGATAATAATAAAAAAAAAGATCGATGTTAGAGGTACCGAGTATTCGTACTTCAGCGCAAATTAGAGTTACTCATCCTGAAGTGTCTCCAGGTACTGGAGGCACTCTCCGCGTATTCTAGGTAGTACTGTGAACGTTCAGCTCCGGAACGTTCGTGAACCCTCACTTCGCGCAACCCCCAGAGTTAAGTGCCACTGCTTGCGAATCCCTCCAAACCCTCGCGAACCCCCCTCTACCCCCGAGTGGTTTCCATTTGAAGAATGCGCTGCAATGGAAGGACCAGCAGGCCGAGAGTACCTCGGCACGTCAATAAAAATCGTAGGCAAGCTCCCCCAGCGTCTCGATCTACTCGACATGTGCCGACTAGCTCATATGATCCTGACCCTGCTGTGTCTGCAGCAGTTCAAACCTCTCGGTTGCAGCTACAAGAGGATTGGTCCGCTGGTGTCTTGACGCCAAGTCAGCAGCAGTACAACCAACCGGATACACGGCGAGTCGTGCAAGAAAAACTGCAGCGGCTCGACATACGGCTGCAGCAGCAAGGAGATGACCTTCGCCAAGGACATCATGGGCGGGAGCAGCACCATGGACAGCACGAGAAGCCCAACCCGATTGAGCGGACGCAGAGGGTCCATGCTCCGCAGCAACAGCAAGGGCATGTATATGGGCAGCCTGTCCAGCAAGGGCAGCATGGGCAGCACCAGCAACAAACCCATGCTGGGTTGCAACAACGTGCTGCGGCCTACCAACCGCAGGAACAAGACGTGCAACACGAGGTACGCCAACTTGAACACCACGATCAGTATCATCGACTACAGCACTCGCAGCATCTGCCTCCTACTACCCGGTATGCAGCTATGCTGCTCGAAAGTGGATCGATAGATGTGCAGGCTCTACAAGTGCAGGCTGAAGCAGCCATCGGTTTATTACTGTACACGATGAAGCGCCAGAAGCGGAAAGATGCTTGGCATTTTGTCAGGCTCGTTCGCAGTGACGAGAACAGCCATATCGACCGGAAGGATTTGGAAAACGAGCATGCAAAGCTCGCATACTGCCTCTTGGGCAACACAAGGATAACGTTTCGCGTTGGCAAGTCCCGAGTACCGCAACCTACCATCCAGCCTAGCACCAAAGGTATGTTGCAGAACTTGAACGAAGCGGGGGTGAACCTGTCACACGCAACTTGAAAAACGCGTTTTCCAGTGCCGCGGATGAAGATCATGCAGGCAGTTGCGCGCGATAACGACCGAGCAGCAACAGCGCGTCAATGAGCTTCTTGCGGAGTGGGTCTCTAGGCTTTCCGGCGGTTCGTCCGTGTCATCCGGTACAGTGCTGAGGATATTTGCGGGATCAAGGTGAACGTGCCTGAGCGGACCGAGATAAGGCAAGAGATTGTACGTCTTACCGTGATTCACCGCCGACGCGTTCATAATGCGATTGAGATAGGCTGCTTTTTCCAGTCCTTGACGAGCGATATATGGACGGCAAGGAACGCAATTAGCTATATTTCTGTGACGATTCATCACGTGGATGACGACTTTCGACCACAGAGCAGGATATTGGAGGTGCGTGAGCTTCCTGGTATTCATGAAGGCCACGTGATCGCGCTTGCGGTTGAGGAGACTTTAGAAGATGGGTCGATGTCCAAGCACAATTGTGTCATATTTTTGAGAGATGGAGGCTCAAACATGGTTGCTGCAGGAGACCTGTTGGGTGTCAAGCACATGGCGTGCATTGCTCGCTGTCTGCATTTGATTTTTGGTGGAGCAATGCTGAAGAAGAAGAAGAGGGGTGACTTCTCTGTCGAACCACATTGGGCTGCAGCTGTTGCTGCAGAAGGCTGCAGTGGTGTTGCGGAGCACGAAGAAGAATTGGCAACTTGGAGGCGTACCTTGACGAGACAATCGCGGCTCTGCGGCGCAACGGGATGGATTCTGTGCGGAGCGTCGTGCAGCGTTTTCGCTGGTTTTCAGTGTACTTTCGGAAGTCTGCCAAGGGGAGCAATCGGTTGGGTGCACTTCAAAGAGAGCAACTGAATGGCAAAGCGCACGAGGTTAAGAAACCGGCTGTAGACTGCGCAACTCGCTGGGACAGTTGCTGGCAGATGCTGCAGACAATGATTGAGTTGTCAAGGGCACGACAGCGAATGCTTTGTCGAAGCCAGCCGAATTGTAGCCAAAGCGAACAATGCGCTTCTGATCAAGGACTACAACCAAGATCGCGAGATTTGATCGAGCAGGTGCAACGCGGCGATCTCCTGTCTCCTGCGGATTCTGCCTGGGGGGAACAATGTGACTGATGGGGGTGTGTGGCTCGGGGCAAGTTGCCGCTGACGGGATGGTGTGTTCTGTAGCGATGTAATGGGGCTATATTGCAAGGATGCTGTTGAAGGTGTGGTGAAAGGCTTCTGGTGAAACGAAATCTGTATTGAACGAAATTAAAATACAAAGGCTACGCAGACGAATACTCGTCGCACGTTTGAGCGTTCATCGCCTTGCTGTTCTCCGCCAGGAAAACGAGGTCGCGAACCAAGTCAGGCTTCAAAGAGCTCCGCTTGACAGTCAAATTATTCCTGCTCGTCGAAAATGCACGCTCCGACGGAATACTCGTCGCTGCTGTGCCCAACCACATCCTGGCAAGCCTGCGCAAGTTGAGATAATTTCTACCGTTCACTTCCCACAACGCGAACGAGTTAATGTCGTTCTTCACACTTGCGATAGTTTCCAAACAGCGCGAGAACTCCTTCTTGCTCTCTGTTTCCAGGTCCATGGCTTCGCGACGAACGACATCAGGACCAAACATGTGATGGTGCATTCCTGTGCAGTTCATTGGAAGCTTGAGTATGCAACTCTCAACACCTTGAGCTGGCATGCTCGTCTGAGCTAGTTCCACCATTGCCTGTACCAGATTATCGCTCGCACTCGGTGTGTCGGCCGAACTAAGATGCGATATCCACTTGCCAACGCATAGATAGAGATATGCAACCCATCGAAGCTAGCTCTTCTCTACCTCGTTGAATCGCTTCTCGTACAGCTTCAGCATAACTTGACGGTATTCATTCATCATCAGGACGGCCTGACCCACGTATGGCTCCTCGCCAGCCTCAGCTACAAGGGCAACAAAGAGATCATTTCGCTCCAGGTGCTTGCGGATGCCTGGTAGCGCTGGAAGAACGAGAGGCATTGTAGGGTAAGTCTGACCGTCCAGTGTTTCTGAAGCAATGACGAACGGGCCCAGTAGTTTCTGCAGACACTTGATGGTAAGCCATTCGTCCTGCTTTGGACGTCCTTGAACTATTTTTGACCTTCCGGCTTCTTTAGGTGAGAGAAAAACTTCACAAGAGCAGCTTCCCATCAACTCCATCTGCTTGTCCAGCGTCACGAATGTCAGCAGCATGGCCGTGGTGGGCCTGGTAGTTCTTGTAGCGCCGATCCAACCATCGACACCAAGATGTACGTGTACAGCATGGTGTGTTGGCAAAGGTCAGAAGTACGTACCCATGGCGCCGTGGTGAAACCCCATCCAGGCCGCCACGTAACACTGCCAGCCAACGCCGAGCTTCATGAGCGTCGCCAGCAGGAGCAGTAGCAAAAGCTTGAGCGTCACGGCGTTGAGCATGGGCGTCATGAGCACCATCTCCACTGGCGGGATGTACATGAACACCGTGTTGATGAGTATGGCCGGCAGCGAGAAGTGCATGGCCTCGATCAGCAGGTGCCGCCACTTGTCCACCTCCGACTTGGTCAGCGCGTTCTAGTCCGTTCTCTCCAGCGCCACTTCGTCCAAGTAGCACAGCGGGTTGCTGTACTCGATCACGTCGCGCAAGCCCATGGCAGCCAGCTGCTTTGAGATGCACGTACTCTTGTTGAGTCGCAGGTTGGCAAGCACTTTGGTTGCGCCCGGCAGCTTGGCCACAGTCGTCTCGTTGTTGCCCACGCACGCTGCGCAGCTTGTGGCTGTGACCCTGAAATTAATCTCCTGTGAGTGCTCATCGCCCGTCTCCACCACGTGCGAGAACGCCTTGTTGGCTGCGGCCTCAATGAGCGTCTGCAGCGATTCTAGCTCGTCTTGCACCAACACGCCGTCGAACGCCACCTTGGCCTTCAAGCTGATGAGCTCCACGCGGCTGTGCAATACACCTCCCTCTTCCTCCACGTGATCCTGAATGGCCTTGACGCACGATGCATGTGGGCGTCGACGACCTGTGCTGCTCCGCCGTTTCCTTTTTGGTGTCCACCACACGATGTAGTTCCATACTAACTTTCAGTATGGGGTTCGAGGGGGTTCAGAGGGACTTCAGCTGAACTTAACTCCCCACGGACGTCCGGGACGTACAGAGACCGTTCAGCGGGGCGTTCACAGCAGCTATTCTTGGCACTTGTTACATAATCGAGGTGTTTTATATGGTAAGGTATCCAGATCGATTTCATAAATTTCAGCGTTCGTAGAGATTTAATTGACTGGCGAGCAGCGATCCGCTGTTGCATGTTACTGGAATGTGTGATGTGGTGTGGTCACACACTGAACGTTGTTCGAATGTACAAAGTCTTGTTCATATACTGGAAGCTTCATGAGCTGGAGTATCATGTAACGGGCTTACAGTTACATAAGTAGGTAGGAACAAAAGTAGATACAAAAGCACACGGATAGCGTTTGCTTCGTGTCTTCCTGCCATTGGTTGAAAGTGGGAACCCATTTCAACCAATCAGGAGACATTTTGCATTTGAAGGGCTCCGAAGGCCACTAACACAAAACAGAGTTAAATTTGCCACCAAGTCCCTACTTAGACTCAGTCTGCTGAGTCTCTCCGCGCTTCCTCACATCTTACAGTGTACGCTAGTGACGGACACACCCGGCCCGTTACACTTAGTAGCACTTCGTAGTTCTTCCAACGACCAAGATGGAGACCAAGAGCACGATGAGTCAAGTACGGGGTATGGACGGTTCCGGCGGGACCCTGGAGCAGGCAAGCTTCTCTCATCACACGACGATCAAGTGGAAGGCGCTCCATCGCATCGCCGCGGTGACTGGGAAACCGTTATCGCAACGGTGCTGAGTTCGGCAGCGCCAGACGCCCAACGCCAAGCCGCCCAAGAGTTTATGGAACGAGAGCTGGCCGAAGCCAATCGGCGAGTAACGACTTCCTCGCGTTCCACGAGAAGCGATGTCGTCAAGATAGAGACCTCCGCGTATTCTGGCGCTGGCCAAGACCGGCTACCGTAGAACCGGTGGTTCCGCGAGATTGACATCGCGATCGCCTCTACTCTGTCTCTGCTGCCTGCAGCTAGTTTGTGCCGTGATCTACAGTATCGGCGGAAGCGTAAGCTTCAGGACGTCTAGCGCATCGAGAATGGCGGCAACGTGTCGACTATGTATCTGGTGTACTGCTCCAGCTCGGCCAACGAGCAGGACTTCTTGGTGCGCGTGAGGCGGTGGACCTCAGACACCGCAGCGTCGTCGTAGTCTAACCAGTGGAGAATAGTTTTGTTCGACAGCGTGTACGAGGCATCCCTGTAGAATGCTTTGGATGAGCATCTCAACCTCTCGCAGCTGTTGTTCGTGGCCACGAACATATCATGGCGTACAGGATCGATGCCTCAAATAGTAGAAAGCACGCCGCTGCAGTCTTGTCTATGACCAGCCGGTTGGGCAAAGTTTGCGCTCTATTCGTGGCCCCGCCGCTATGATCGTCGGCTTCGGCATCTGGGGTTGCACTGTCTTTGATGGAGTCATCAAGATGCCCTGCAAGCGCTTCACGCACGACCTCTCGAAGGTCTGACGTGTGGAGCAGGAGTTCGAGTATCGGACGCGCAAGTAGCACCACGACTGCCAATCTACCGGCCCTGGTAAGCTGGTTAACCAGTATCAGCGACGTGAATGCCGAGACGGCGTTGTTCGCACGCGCAACCTTCACTGTGTACTCCATTGCAAGACTAGCAATGGCGGTCATGGAATAACAGTGAACCGCGACGTGAATGCCTCTCGCAATATCCTGCAAACGTTCCGACTTCGACTGCAGGGACTGCCACGCCCTCCTGAATATTCGAGGAATGCATAAAGGCTGACCTAGTGCCACAGTGCTATGTCATCGCTAGATAGCCCTCGCGCGGGCGAGGGGTGATAGTATAATTGAGGAAGATAATTATTAAACATACACAAAAGTGAAGCAGCCCAAGTCCAGACGGAACTGGCACAACGATCGGTACAGCCTTCACTCGCTCTCTCACACGAGGGCTTCTGCAGCTTGGTGTGCCGTGGCCATTCCGTCGTCGCGACTCGCTTTGAGCGACTCCGAAGCTGGTGGCGATAATACAGCATAGATACGGGCAGAAGCTCGGATTATTCAAATATTGTATTACTCAATAATACTTTTTCGGTCTCAAAACGTTTTGAAGCAATACAAATACGTGCTATTTTGAAATTTATATCAGGACTACCTATGCCTGTATCATTGCAATACTAAGTACATTGAACGTGTGTGTGTGTGCGCGTGTGTGTGTGTGTGTGGGGGGGGGTCCAAGGACCGCCACGCCAGGAGATCGTTGGCTCAACACTCGTTTGAGATCCCCACAGATATATGCATGCGCCGCAGAACGAGACCAACATCCACCTTATCTGGGAGTGCCCCAATGCTGTAGCGTGCTGGCTGAAACTAGTGTCGCGCAAGACAGGAGAACATTGGACAGCGGAAATGTTGCTGAATTTCAAAGATTCTGTGCGAGTCGGACACCTCCGCCGGTGTCGAGGGCGAGAAAGCGGGAACTGGCCGAAAGGTATTCAGACGTCAAAGAAGACTTCACAATAAAAAGGAAAATAGTATGTGCTATCTTAGGCACCACGTGGCCAGTTCGCTGAAGCAACCGTGCAGGCCGCGCGAAGACAAAAGCGCACTTTGTTGGTAGCAGATAAAACCCGACTCGTCTGTGTGCTCGGCGTTGTGAGCCTTCACAAAGGTAATGGTGCAGTGTACCACCGGTACGAGCTGGATGACGCGCTGAACTACCGCTCTGCCTCATTGCGTAGCATGAGTACGCGGTGTTCGAGTACAAGCTTGTCGTCGCCTTCGTATCCGGGTGATTGAATACTCTAGAGGACGGCATAGCGTTCTGAGCGCTATAGGCAGCGGTAGAGGATATGCTGTAGACGCCGTCGCGTCTCGATGGCCATACACGACGCCGTCACTTGCGGCCAACCGCGGTGGATGCAACCCCGCCTCGCTAATGGAGAGGTACCGCGCCAGGCGATGTATAGTGTTACTGACTCTGGAAGGATCGCGGTTGCGGTGGTGCGAGCGTGGTGCATGTCGCCACCACTGACCGCCCACAAGCACTGCTGGAAACGCTGTAAGCGAGGATGGGGATGACTGCCTCTAGCTCGAAGCACCGTGCAATTTGCACGCCGACCAGAATATACACCTCTGACTCCATTTTATTCATGTCGGTTAGAACCGACTCCCACGCCAGCTGTCTGCCCTTCGGGGTGAGGAAGGTGTAAATTTTTCATTCTCATCCTAGTGCATGACCATTCCGGTGCCGGCTTTTTCGGCTACTTCCGGTGCTTGTGTGGTCTCCTGGGTGCGCATTTGGTAGACACGCTGTCGCCCGTTGTCTTCCACCGTTTGGCCACAGCCCTATGTCACTCTCGACCGGCGACGCGCTGCAAGCGTTTGCCATGGTTCCTTGATGAGCACTCATTGCCTGGAGGCGTTTACCCGTAGAAGCACTTGGAGATCCCGACGAACCCAGCAGCGCCATTCCGTGTGAAAAGGTAAGGGTTGGTGGGTGCGGCCCGTGAAGGAATTAGGAAAGTGAAGCTGAATAAAGATGAACAACCTGAGTAGATACAACGCGGTCACGCAATGCCTTCATGGGTTTAGATGCTATGGGTGCCGACGATGACTGCGCTGTTATACGTTTTTGCGAGCTCTCAGATCCTCTTCCCCCCCCTCCCCCAAACCCGATCGTGCCTGGAGGCGGAAAAATGGCTGCAATGTTGAAGAACCAGTTTTTTAATGTGAGCAAGCTGATCTTTGATTCCAAGCGTTCACATAGTGTATGCGAATAACTTGCGCGGTTGAGAATCACTTGCGAGTTTACATGCGTACCCAAGAATAACTCGAACAGTCAGGAATAATTCCTACAGACAGGAACTAGCTGGTGGAATCAGAACGCTAACGTTACTAATACAGTTTCGAGGTTATGGTCCCTCCGTTTTCAATTCTATTTCCGTTCCTGGGGTTTGTCAAAGCGTGTGTGCGCATTGCGGAGCACAAATAGCGCTTCGCTGTGCTACAGATTGTGAAGGTCCATCCCCAATGGACTACCAGAGAAGCAGCTTGGGAAACAGAAGTGAGGGTCTCCGATCGAATCCGAGCAAAGTCGACACCGCGTGCATAAACTGTACGCACCCCATGTTGACAACGTCTTCGACGTGTTATTAATTGCTAAAGGTTGTGCACTTCGAAGGCCAGCATAAAATTTATATAAATACGTCCGTACGTTGGACAAATTTAAGCAGAACAAATCTAGATCGGAGTTTATTAAGCACATCATCAAGAAGGAAACGCAAGAAGAGACAGTAACAGATAGTTATCAAAGTGAGAGAGCAAGCACCAACAATGAATGGAACCGAAGCGTGTGTACTACAGGCGTGGGGGATTTTCGCGTTCTGCTGATGACGAGTTGGGCAAAAGCGCGATAGACGGAAGTGCATATGCGCCGCCAGCTTGAGGGATCGCGTTTTCCTTCATCGGGCGGGGACCGTGTTCTTCGGAAACGATTCCAATAAATTAATTGATTTTGACCTGGAGAAATGGAAATGATGTCGTTGGCATTTTTGCTACGTATCTGGCGAGCCTTTTATCAAGTAACTGTTTGACCGAGATAGTCATCGATTATTATATCCTGCATTACGTTCGACAGTTTTCCGAGGTGGTGTTTGGTTGCACGACAAACATGTTTGCCCTGATCGAACTGGCTTCGGAGACCAAGAACCGAAAGCTCCAAGCAGAGCGCTTGGACGGCACTTGCAGCCAAATAAAATGGGCTGACTTCCTGTTGGTCTCACTACCGGTGTCGGGAAGAAATCGTTGGAGCTGTTTGATCATTGAAATGCGTTGAAGCACGGCTCGCCCACATGAACTCGTTGGAGCATGCAAATGACTCAGGTTATGCCTTCGACGCAATGAAATGATTCCTGATTCAGGACGCAAGATACAAGCTCGCGATCTTCCGTTGTACCCGTGGACTCGTAAACAACGTGCCACGAAGCCTTAGCAACGGAACGTTGTCGGCTGTGATGTATACGTCCTGCACTACATCGAAAAGGTTTCCACGGCATTCACAGAACTCAAGAAGCTCTCCTATTCACGACCGTCTACAACGATTGACCCACGACGGCTCGTTTAATGCTGCGGTTGCTACCAAACCTCGGAGAATCATGCATCGGAGGGCCAAGCTAGAAAGCGATAAATCAACAAGCGGTATGTGCACGTAAATAAACGTTCCTTATACACATGTGTATCCAGATATTCACGTCACGTTCCTGATGAAAGGTTTCTTAGCCATTTTCCTGCGATGCGGTTGTCGCTTCCAAGATAATAGTCTCATTTTTCTTGCTCTGTAATCTTGCTCTTCTATACACGGCGCCATCCCTCTTCATCCACAATTGTGTTTGGCATATCGTACTGCCGATAGACCAGACTATTTTCCTTTCCGTTGTAAAGTCTTCTTTGGCGTCTGAATACCTTTCGGCCAGTTCCCGCTTTCTCGCCCTCGACACCGGCGGAGGTGTCCGACTCGCACAAAATCTCTGAAACTCAGCAACCGTTTCGCTGTCCAATGTTCTCCTGTCTTGCGCGACACTAGTTTCAGCCAACACGCTACAGCATATGGCATCCCCAGATATGGTGGATGACCATGACTTCCTTAAATGGCGAATTTTAATAATCAACTGAATTATATTTATATACTATAGTTAACCCTTTCGTGAACGCGGGCAGTCTTGCGGTTTTCACTCAATCAAATGTGGCGAGGCGGGTGAACGCCTGAATCGTCCAGGGTGTATAGCGTGCGAGTTCCAGACAGAAAGTCGACTCTCCCGTTG
>JAABLK010000516.1:0-24392 GCA_012295415.1 Phytophthora chlamydospora | reverse complement strand
GTTTCCAGTTGTGTCATACCCGACCAGGACGGGTCCAGCTTCTTGAGAATGGCCGACGCTGTGATCCAGTAGCCGTAATGGTAATGGTGGTCATTGTAGACGCCGTTGCCAAATTCCACGTCCGCGTCGTTGGCTGTGAAGATCTGGCTGGTCACGATGCCCTTGTAGGCGGTCTCGTATGCAAGCGGAGCGCCGAGCGTATTGTTCAGGAACGGTTCGACGAGTGCCTCCAGCTTTGACAGGCAGCTGCTGAGCAGCGTCGAGTCATCGCCAACCACAGAACTGTCGGCGGCCATCAGACACAGCGACGCGTACTTCTGGTACGCCTTGCCGTTGTAGTACCAACTGCCAGTATCCAAGCTCCAGTCACTGTCAATGTCGCTCTGCAGCGTGGACAGAAGACCGATCTGAGAAACCACGTCGGCGGACGGCTTGCTGGCCGGGTAGAAGTCCACCTCATCGTCCGCTTCGTCCTCCGTCAAGGTCCAGCTCCCGGACGTCGTCACTTGGCCGACCATCTGACCGCGCGTGCTCGAGTGCAGCACGATGGCATCTTGGCTCTGTGTCGTCGTGGCGCCGCTCATGACCTCCACCTGGTGAGGCAGAGCAAAGTGCAAGAGGCCCGTGCTGTCACAACCGGTGCCCTCCGCCTCCCACACCAGCGAGTAGCTCGTGCGAGACTCCATGGAAACATTGCCGCCACGAATAATGCAGGACGAGTAGTCATCGTACACGCTCTGGTCGCCGCTATCGGGGAGAATGGCCACACGGAGCGTGCCCGTGTACGCCGCACTCGACACCAGAGCCGAGCCAGTGCTGTCGATCGAGAAGGACGCACTCGTATCGCTCGAGTAGATCACCCACGTCTGGTTGTTCGGCAGCTGAATCACGTACTTGCCCGCGGTCGAGTCGTCCACCAGGGTCATGACGTACTCGGACTCGATGCTTGCGGTGAGTCCGGCGTACGTGGCCGACACGAAAGCCATGCCATTCACGAGTGACGAGTCCATGCAACTGCTGCTGCCCGAGACGCATGTGCGAATGCTGGCGCCCATGTCGCTGAACGAGTAGATTTCGTAGTCAGGTTTAGCCGACGCGAACTCCGTTGCCGACAGCGTGAGGTCGTTGTGGAAGGCGTGCAAGTAGTACTTGACGACGCCGTCCACCTCGTCGGCCATGCTACGGTACGAGTACGAGTAGCAAGCCTGCAGGCCGTACGGTGCCTCCTTGGGAAGCTTGAGTGCGTACGGGTTGGACCACGCGGGGTTGGCGACGGTGTCGATATCTTCGTTGGTGGTGTGGATAAGGTTTCCCCACCACTTGTTCGTGGGCAGCGGAGCCGTGAGCAAGTCGGAAGCCACGTTGATGATCGGAGCGAAGGTGGTGAGGGTGTCGTAGCGCTCGAAGAGGTCTGAGGGCGCATCGGTCGAGAACGGAGAGAGGTAGTCACCACTGCTTGCTGTGGTGCTGCCGGTGGTCGAGGTTGAGCCAACAGTAGCGGAACCGCTGCTTGACGACGTGCCGCCCTTGACTTGCTCGACAGGCTGCACCGTGCCTTGTTGGTAGCTGCTGCCGGCTTGAGACATCGTAATGTCTGCGTCTGCAGTCGTGGCCGCCACAGCGACGACCGTGGCCGCTTGAAGCACTTGCGTGATCTTCATCGGTTGCGAGGAGACTGGAGTGGGTTTGCTGTTGCGCCTGAGCACTTGCCAGTCGAATTGGAAATGAGTCTTCCTCACGAGTGCGGAAAATTGTCGCCGAAGTCACCAAAGCAGACTTCGTTGCCTCCAGAGATGGCTGTATTTTTCGGTTGTTCGTGCACGCAGATCATACGCGTTGACAGGCGTGAAGCACTAAGAAGACACGGCTTCGGATACTCAAAAAAAGGTGGCCAGTCTCGGTGCCTGCTCTTTTCGGCCCCTGGCTTCCGGCTTTCCTACTTCCGCCATGCTGTATGCCATCTGGGCTGACGCGACTCAAGCCTATCTAGCACTGTTGTTGGAGACTTTCGCCAGACGCCACCTTTTTCCAGCTGACCATTTTTCAGCCTCAGCCCGAAACTTGACACCACTTCCGGGGCAGAAACGAGAATCAACGGACGCGTGCTCGAATCCAGCCGCCATGCGAATCAGAAAATCGACACCGTCACTTACTGGTGCGCGGCGACGTTCGCCTCGAGCTGCTTGCTGCTTTGGCATGTTCGCTTGATGTTTGCTGAAACCTTGGTGCTGATAAGGTGCATGTGTGCCGCGCGAAAAATATTGGCGACCGCACGAATGATACGAGTCTCAACGCGTTCGGGTGGGAATTGGCTTCCTTTCGGTAGTCAGCAGAGACTTGACCTTCGTTGACAGCTTCAGGCCTCGAGGGGCATGTGTTTCTGCAGAGAAGAATGAATTTAGCGCCACGTACATCTGGGGCGCTGGAAGCCATGCCCGAGCGGCTGAAGTTGACCACCCAGCCAGATCCAAAACAGCGGGTGGCTGCGCTGAAGACGCTGCGCTGGAACACCTGCGCGCGCGTGAGTGCTGAAGAAAGCTGCGTGGTGGTGTCCTACGGTAGTGAATGGAAGCACGGCGACTCGGATGAGCATTTGATGCGCCGCTGTAGTGGTGCTGCTGAGCGAGTCGTTCGACTCCACCGCTGGTAATTGTTTGAGCTCCCGAAGTGAGAGCAGACACAAGAGAACTGTGGCTCATGGAGACACATCACCTTTCGTCACGAGCATGCCGCCCAGTGCTCTATTTCTCTGAATCGACCATCTTCATGAAAACGCGTTTTCACGCAGGTTGGGTCTGAAATTGTTTGTCAAAATTGTTCGTCAAAATTGAAAATGCAAGTAAGAGTAACCCCTTCAGGTGTGCATACCTGCTGGAACCAAGCATCGACGATGGCGCTCAACCGAAGGACGCTGCTGCACGCGGGAGTCAAGCGTCCGCGACAGGCATCCTCCAACAACGACAACGACGATGACGCCGACACCCACAAGACACCCATGCCCCCGCCTGTGGCTTCTGCGATGAAGAAGCTGCAGCGCGCGTGCCAGGAGCTGCAGCTGTCGAGCCTCCCGCGTGTCATGACGGGGCGCGAGGACGAGCGCGACGAGATCTACACTGCGCTGCGCTCGTCCATCGAGCAGCAGAGCGCCGGCGGTCCCATCTACATCAGCGGTCTGCCGGGCGCAGGCAAGACGTCCATCGTGAAGGAGGTCGTCCGCACGCTCGAGACACAGCGGGACGCCGGCGAGCTGCGCAACTTCGCGTGGGTGGAGGTCAACGGCCTGCAGATGCCGCGGCCAGACGTCGCGTACAGCGTGCTGTGGAAGGCTCTGCAGCCGCCTCAGGAAGAGGACGAGGACGAGGAAGAGCATAAGCTTCAGCCGCGTAGCATAAGTGCCGCGCGCCTGTGTGAAATGCTGCAGCGTGAGTTCCACACCAAGAGCGCGAAGCGCCCCATGCTGTTGGTGCTGCTGGACGAGATGGACTTCATGCTGGCGGGCAAAAACCAAGTGCTGTACAACTTGCTGGAGTGGCAGACGTCCGCCTCAGCCAAGCTCGTACTGGTCGGCATTGCCAACACGATGGATTTGCCGGAGCGCCTGCCCACCAAGATCCGTAGCCGACTGGGCGGCCACCGCATCACCTTCCCGGCGTACACCAGAGCTCAGCTAGAGGACATCATCCAGCAGCGTCTGCTCCAGCTCGACATCTTCAGCGACGAAGCCATCCAGATCTGCGCCAAATCGCTGGCGCATCAGTCGGGAGACGTGCGGCAGGCGCTGTCACTCTGCCGCAAGTCGGCCGAAGTGTGTCTGCATAGGCTCTCTACACTTGACGGGAATGCAGCAGGGAAGGAAGACGGGGGTGAGCTGTTCGTGACTGGCGAAGATCTGCACGAGGCGCAGCAGGCGGTGTCCGTGTCGGCGCCCATGAGCCGCCTGCGCGCGTGCAGCAAGTTCGAGTGCACGTTCCTGGTCGCGCTTCGCATGGAAGTGCGCACGAACGCAGCTCGTGGAGTCAACAAGAGCGGAGCAGAGCTGGAAGCTGTGATCGAGCGCTTTGCGATTCTGTGCAAGACGCACTCCTTCGTGCCAATCCCGCGTCTGCGAGGACTGCTGTTCATCTGCGACGAGCTCGAGCGCTCGGGAATCATCCGGCAGATCTTGACACGCACGTCGCGTTACCCGCTGCTGGAACTGCGGTGCTCGCACCAGGAACTTCAAGACGTGTTCCTCACCCACCCGGTCGGCATGCAGCTGATAACGTGACGAGTTGGCGAGGAAATACATACTGGTATGTGGTGGTGCTAGTGATTGACTGAGGAAGACAGACTACGTCAATGGCAACACAACATAGACGTCCCAAACACCAACACACCGTTCCTCATTCGTACAACTTGCTGATCTCAATTGACGATTTCAATTCTGAAGGAAGAATGTTTCTTAGCAACTACCTGACAAATATTCAGACGCAACCACAAATGAGTTTCTTGTGAAAAGGGTGGTGTTAAAAAACACCAGATGAAGAGTGAGAGGCTAAAGCCCCTCGCAGCAAAGGCTGGCAATACACTCAGTCAATGCTGTGAAGTTGCCGCTCAGGGTGCCGAAGCAACCCGATAGGCTAAGCGCAAAGCGCTTATCCGCCGAAGCCGTAAAGGGTGCGTCCCTGGCGCTTGAGCGCGTAGACGACGTCCATGGCCGTCACGGTTTTGCGGCGCGCGTGCTCCGTGTAGGTGACCGAGTCGCGGATGACGTTCTCGAGGAAGACCTTGAGCACACCGCGGGTCTCCTCGTAGATGAGGCCGCTGATGCGCTTCACGCCGCCACGGCGTGCCAGACGGCGGATGGCCGGCTTGGTGATGCCCTGGATGTTGTCGCGAAGGACCTTGCGGTGACGCTTGGCGCCGCCCTTGCCGAGTCCCTTGCCGCCTTTGCCGCGTCCAGACATGGTTGAGAAGTTGAGGTGTTCTTGAGAAGAAGAGGGGAGGAAAGTGGTGCTTTCCAATCCGGAAATTGAAGAATGAGAGTTGGGGATGCCAAAGTTCGAGCGCGCGAAGAGACGGTCTTGTCTTCCCATACTGGGCGCCAGTCAGCTGCTCGCGGCTATATCGCAGTCAGAGTTTGAATCGACGGCCACCTACCCCTTTCGCCAAGGGTTTTGTCGTCTGGGCGCGGTTTGCCACTGTTGATTGGCCAGATCCTTATCATTTAGATAAAACGATCGCTGATTGGCGGAACGTTAGAGACTGAAAGCGCGCGAAAAGAGGAGAAGTGCGCGACTCCAAATCTCTTCATTCCTAAATTCTCCCTCAAGTTCTCAGCAACTAAAGAAGAAAGCACCATGGCCCGTACCAAGCAGACCGCCCGCAAGTCCACCGGTGGCAAGGCTCCCCGCAAGCAGCTCGCCACCAAGGCCGCTCGCAAGTCGGCCCCCGCCACGGGCGGCGTCAAGAAGCCCCACCGTTACCGCCCGGGTACGGTCGCTCTGCGTGAGATCCGTCGCTACCAGAAGTCGACGGAGCTGCTCATCCGCAAGCTGCCGTTCCAGCGCCTGGTGCGTGAGATCGCCCAGGACTTCAAGACCGACCTGCGTTTCCAGGGCTCTGCCGTGCTCGCCCTGCAGGAGGCCGCGGAGGCCTACCTGGTCGGCCTGTTCGAGGACACGAACCTGTGCGCCATCCACGCCAAGCGTGTCACGATCATGCCCAAGGACATTCAGCTGGCCCGCCGTATCCGTGGCGAGCGTTCGTAAGTTGCTTGTCCGCAACGACAGTAGCTCATGCTGCTGAGCTGACGTGAACAAGTCGGCTCTTCCAATGTTGGCTTGACTCAAGTCTTGTCGACACTTTCATTCTGGTGTTTTTTAACACCACCCTTTTGTCAAAGAACACATCCACTTGTAGTTGTAGGACCACCGATAGTTGTCGAGATTCTAGACTCTAGCAGTTTCTTGAAGTTGTTGGCGGTTAAGCCGCTTTTCCTAAGATTCCCAGACCTGTCGTCACTGAGGTTGTGCTTCTTCCTACACCACAGCCCACGTCACATTTTTGATGGAGTACGAGATGGCATCGTATTCAAACCTCACGCCCTAAACAACTTTTTAGCCGTGCACACATTGGATTCGCCGCCAACGTATCAACAACTCAACACTGACGCCGAGCACCCCCGATTTTATTGCAATATTTCCAAGCCGACACTTGACAAACCAGCAGAAGCGGCCACATCCAGAGGCGCACAATCAACACACGCCGCCATCGTCCTTGTGCTAAGCTAACTTTGTCGCCGCGCTAGCTATTCGTCAACTACAACTAGTAGATCCTTAGTAGCCGTATCGTACACCACCTACCAATACAATGTCGCTACACCTCAAACTGATGCATTTCTTGTGCAAAAGGGTGGTGTTAAAAAACACCAGGGGTTGAAAGAGAAGTCAACCTGCTAGCTCCGCTTGCGCGAACACTGCAGAAAGACTGTGGTCAGGAGACACTTAAGCCGACGTGAACTTGGTCACGGCCTTCGTGCCCTCCGAAACGGCGTGCTTGGCCAGCTCACCGGGGAGCATGAGGCGCACGGCCGTCTGGATCTCACGCGAGGAGAGCGTCGACTTCTTGTTGTAACGCGAAAGCTTGCCGGCCTCCGACGCGATGCGCTCAAAGATGTCGTTGATGAACGAGTTCATGATTGACATGCCGCGCTTGCTGATGCCCGTCTCGGGGTGCACCTGGCGCAGCACCTTGTAGATGTAGGTCGAGTACGACTCAACGCGCTTCTTGCCCTTGCCCTTGCCGGACTTGGCAACCGTCTTCGCGGCCTTCTTGGAGGGAGTCTTCGCCATTGCTGCTGGAGAGTGGAGAGTGGAAACTGCTTCTACTGCACGAGTCAAATCTCGGAATGGCAAACCTTCATGCAGCGTCAGCCCGCGGACTTTTTCCCGCGCTCCGCTCAAATCAAAATTCGGCTAGCGGCCTCAAATGATGGCGCCTTTTCGCTTGGGCTCGCTTGGCGGACGGTGATTGGCGGAATGCAACTCTGACGATTTTGATTGGTGGTCAGCCGCCAGAAGGGGCCACTATTAATGCGATCAGGGTATTTCACCTTACACTGTGTACGCCACACCAGTTGTCCTGGCCGATAGCCGATCCGGCGTCCGACAAACCAGGTCGAGGGCCACGCGGCTTACACTCGAGCTCGAAGGGGATCCAAGCCGCAGGAGCCAGAACACCATGAAGCTGGGCGCTAGCCAGGACACGTACGGCGCCGCGGGAGACTCCGGCCGCGGTGGCTCGGCCATGACCATCTCGTCCGTCATGGCGGACATCAAGGAGAAGTTCAAGAACGACGAGGAGGACCAGGGTACGCCCATTCGCCCCACAAGATCGGCGCTATTAGCCCCCCCTTGACGAGCCTCCCCCCGTCGTGGCCCTCAGCGTAACTGACTGATAATATGTATCCCCCTCTCTCTGTGCTGCAGTGTCGCCATTCCAGGGTCTGGACAAGGCCACGGTGCTGCAGGAGACCAAGATCTTCTCGGACGCGAACACGGTGACGCGCCACCCCAAGAAGTGCTGCCAGCTGATCACCAAGCTGCTGCACATCCTCACCCAGGGCGAGCCTTTCACCAGCGCCGAGACCACCGCCGTATTCTTCGGCGTCACCAAGCTCTTCCAGTCCAAGGACGCCAACCTGCGCCGCATGATGTACCTGTTCATCAAGGAGGTGGCCGAGGCCACTGCTGCTGACGAGGTACAACGCCCATATAAGCCAGGCTACTGCTTTGCTCTATAATGGGGACAGGAGGAGCACAGCACTGACATTGCTTTGATGATGTGGCTGTTATCAGGTGATCATCGTGACCCAGAGTCTCACCAAGGACATGAGCTCCGACGTCGATCTGTACCGAGCCAACGCTATTCGCGTGCTCTGCCGGATCATTGATGTACGTGACAGCTACTGCAGTGCTGCTAACGTTCATGCTACAGCAACTGATTCCTGCTGGGTCGTCTGTGGACTTTAGGGCTCCATGTTGAACGCCATCGAGCGCTACATCAAGCAGGCCATTGTGGACCGCAACGCTCTGGTGGCCAGCTCGGCGCTGGTTTCAGGTATTCACCTGATCAAAAACAACCCAGACATCGTGCGTCGCTGGGTGAACGAGGTGCAGGAGGCTGTCAACTCGACGAACGACATGGTCCAGTACCACGGCGTGTCGCTCCTCTATCAGATCCGGCAGCACGACAAGCTCGCGGTGTCGAAGTTCATCACGCAGCTTCAGAAGACCAACCTGCGCTCCAGCCTTGCGACGTGCCTGCTGATCCGTTACACGGCCGCCCTCCTGCGTGATAACGCTAACGGCCAGGACGCTGCTCCGCTGTATGCGTTTTTGCAGAAGATGCTTCGCCAGAAGAACGAGGTACGGAGAGGCCCCAAATTTGGCCTTCATGAGCTTATGTTGGTTGAAGTTGCTAATCTGATAACTTTGCTGTTGCTAGATGGTCATCTACGAGGCTGCCAAGGCCCTCTGCGCGCTGCCTGTGGATGCGCGTGACCTGACGCAGGCAATCGTCGTGCTGCAGTTGTTCCTGGGCTCTTCGAAGCCTACGCTTCGCTTCGCTGCTGTGCGCACGCTCAGTCATGTGGCGTTGACGCAGCCCATGCTAGTGACGCGCTGCAACGAGGACATGGAGACGCTCATTTCCGACTCCAACCGCTCCATTGCGACCCTGGCCATCACCACGCTCCTAAAGACGGGTAGGTCGATGCGCTTCCAGTGCAGGAGAGCGTGGGTGATACGAATTCTAACTGTCCTGCCCGTTGTGAATCTAATTTACCCAGGTGCCGAGTCTAGCGTGGACCGTCTGATGAAGCAAATCTCGACGTTCATGGGCGACATTGCCGACGAGTTCAAGATTGTGGTCGTGGAGGCCATCAAGAACCTGTGCGTGAAGTACCCGCAGAAGCACCGTGTCTTGCTCAACTTCCTGGCGAACTTCCTGCGTGAGGAAGGAGGCTACGAGTTCAAGAAAACTATCACGGACGCGATTCTGTTTCTGATCGAGCGTATCCAGGAGTGCAAGGAGACTGCTCTTCTGCACCTGTGCGAGTTCATCGAGGACTGCGAGTTCACGCAGCTCTCCACCAAAATCCTTCGCGTGCTGGGCCAAAAGGGCCCGACCACATCGGCACCCGCCCGGTATATTCGTTTTATCCGTAACCGCGTCATCCTGGAGAACGCACCTGTGCGCGCTTCGGCCGTGTCAGCTCTGGCCCAGTTTGCGATCCGCGTGGCTTCGCTCCGGACCAGCGTGTCATCCCTGCTGCAGTGCTGCAAGCTTGATGACGACGACGAAGTTCGCGACCGCGCTACCATGTACCTCGCCATTCTGGAGGGCGATGAAGTGACCAGCCGCACGCTTCTCGTCGAGGACTTCCCCATGAGTGTCGCGGCACTTCAGAAGTCTATTGATCAGTACGAGCTGCGCCCCGCCGAAGGCCCGCTGACTTTCGAGGCGTTGCCGCACGTTGAAGTCGTCGAGGATGTTGCCGAGTCGAACGCGGATGAGGTTGATGCTGACAACGAGACCGTTCAGGCCGAAACAGCGCCTGAACCTCAGGATCTGGCGAAGGAGCTGTACACGGTACGTTTACGAGGCTTCGGATGCATCGTTTGTGAGACTGTGCTAACTCGATCCTGTTCAATGCTGTAGATTCCGGAGTTTGCCGAGCTCGGCGCGCTGTTCCGTTCGTCGAAGCGTCTTGAGCTTACGGAGGCTGAAACTGAATACGTCGTCAGCTGCACGAAGCACGTGTTCGCACAGCACATTGTGCTTCAGGTATGTGATTCCTCTAGTAACGAAGGAGAAGTGCTATTCTGACTCAACTATTCGCTTGTATGCCAACAGTTCAAGGTGCTCAACACGGTGAGCGACCAGCTCCTGACGAACGTGAACGTTGGCTTCGTCATGGAGCCGGAGGACGTGTGGCGGGTGCACTCGGTTGTCCCTCTGGACAAGCTGGCGTATGGCAAGACGGGCTCGTGCTACGTCTGCTTGCAGTACTCTGGCGACGGTGTCTACCCCATCGTTCAGCTCGCTAACGTTGAGGTATGGTTTGTCGAGGTTATCCTTGCTATCGCCATCGTTTGCTGACTGCTGACACGATATCCTTGTTATGACTGTGCAGTTGAAGTTTAAGGTCCACGAGGTGAACCCATCGTCTGGCGAGGTTGAAGACGATGGCTTCGACGAGGAGTACCCGATGGAGGACATCGAGATCAGTGCGTCGGACCTGATGGCGAAGGTGTCTGTGAATGACTTCCGCTCGGCCTGGGAGCACGTCGGCGATGCCGCCGAAGTTAAGGGCAGCTACGGCCTTAAGTACAAGAGCCTCGTGGAGGGCGTGGCGGCTGTCATCGAGAACCTGGGCATGCAGCCCTGCGAGAACACGGCTGTCCCGCAGCCTAAGGCCAAGGCCCACATTTTGCTGCTGTCGGGTGTGTTTGTTGGCGGCGTCAAGGCGCTGGTCAAGTCGAGAATATCGCTGGACGAACAGAGCGGCAGCATGATCCTGCAGGTACGGAACGAGTCCAGCATCATCTCCGTGTCCGGGTTGTCACTAACGTTGCTTCTATTGCAGATGGCTGTGCGTTCGGAGGCGGAGGAGATCAGTCAAACCATCATGGACTGCATTAGATAAGATCGCCCGGTCCGTCCGGTGGTCGTGTCCATGAGGCGAATGAAAAGGCAACGTCATACAGCCCATGGAGAGGAACATGGGCAAGCGCTGCGACGAAAGAGGAGGCGGGAGACAAGAAGCTTAGCGAGAGGCTATGGTAGCAGCCTGCACGCACCGCTTCCTCGAGAAAATGGACTTTGTTTGTGATTGACCTATCGCTTTGCTTGCTTCCATTATGACTGCGTGGTTACGTCCAGGAGACCTTCGGACCACAGACGGAGGAGCATTCCTCGCACCGCAGTCTCATCACTGGCAGCTTCTGCCAGTTCGTCAACCGAAGCACCAGGCGTGGCAGCGGACGAAGCGTACAACTTCATTAGCGCAGGCGCCAGCTCTCCTGGGAACACGACGCTCTTTGCCTGAGGAGGCATCTGTCCGAACGCGTCGCTCGGGTCGTCGTCCTCCTCGTCGCTCTCGTTATCGCCATCTTCGTCGTCGCCGTCGGCACTGCCCGTCTCAGCGGCATCACCAGCCTCACTGCCATCGTCTTCTTCACCATCATCTTCCTTGCTTTCCTCGTCCTCGCCCCCGCCGTCGCACGTGCACAGCCCCATGTGATGCCGCCGGCAGTTGACCAGCGAGTAGTAGACCGCAACAAAAGCCTCCTTCGCCTCGTCCTCACCCATTGACAAGCGGACATGCGACCGGTTCTTGAAGCGAATGACAGCACTGCCGTCCAGCGGACTGGGGCCAGACTCGCCGTCGTCCTTCTTCTTCTTCTCCGAAGGGGGTGGCAGACGGTTTGCTAGCACGTCCAGCGCAGCCTCGTCAGCCGCCTCCTGCAAGTCCTTTTCGCCAACATGAGCAGCGAGCTGGCTTACCAGCTTCTTGCAAGTCGCCGCAAAGCCCTTCGCCTCGGCTGAGTCAGCTGGGAACTGGGTGCCCACGTAGTTCAGGTAGCCGACAGGAAGTCCCTTGCGGAATGCAACGTCCGAGTCGAAAGCTTGACGGATAACGCGCGGCAGCGCCACCTCCAGGAAGTTCGCCCACGTGTTGTGCTGGTACACCGAGATTGTCACGTGAGTTGAGAACTTGTCCGTGTCCGTGCATGCCTGATGGATGACACCACGCGGGAAGTAGAGTAGATCGCCTTCCTCCACGGTCAGCTCCATCCAGGGCTCACCGATCTGATCTTCAGCCAGATCCGAGCTGTGTTCGCCCGCCAGCTCCACCAGCGGGCGGTAGAGCTTCCACTTTTTGCGCCCCTCAGTCTGCAGCACAAACACCTCGACATCGTCGTGGTGCGGCGCCAACGCCTGTGAATTGGCAGGCGTCAAGTACGCGCTGGCACCAGCCAGGCCACCGAACACCTCTTCAAAGGCTGCGTTGAGCTCGTACAGTCCGTCCACGTAGCGCTGCGGCTGGTAGAACTGGCAGCTGTAGGCCCTGTCCAGCAGACTAGCCACCTGTCGACTAGTGGCGTGTCCATCCGAGTCCTCACCGTCGAAGTTCTCGCGCTCCGAGTTGACGTATTTGCAGACCGTCAGATCCTTGCCGAAGCCCATGCTGCGCGGCTGCTTGTCCATGACCTTGAGCATCTTCTTGCGCGAGAACAGGCCGCTGGCGAACAGCGCGCCTTTGTCTGCCTTGCGTACATGAAGCGGCTTCTTCTCGAAATACTCGGACAGGAACGTGTCGAGCGGAATGCCGCCCAGCAGCTTATTCAGCGTGCTCTCGGCCCACTGGCGGCTGCCCTTCTCGCCGTTCACAGTCCCTGGCGCAGCAGCTGGTGCAGCTGGTGCAGCTGCAGTCGCCGCACTCTTAACCGCTTCCTTGCGCTGCTTCTTGTTGGGCCCAGCAGGGGCTCCGTCGGCATTGCGCTTGCCTCGACGCGCGCTCTTCTTGGTGCGGCTCATGGCTTCCACTCGATTGACAGACAAGTTGAAAGGATGCGTCCGTTACACCCACAGATCTATTTGGTGTTTTTGACACCAACTCATGTGAGCCACATTAATCTACGTACATTTTGTGTATCGGTTTTCGCTGCTTTTCGCGCGGTCGCTCCGTTAGACCGCGCGCACTCCAGACCAGGCGCGAGAGGGAGAGAAGATCATGGCGGACGGACGCCAGAGCTCCGCGCTCGATCTGCTGGCGGAGAGCAGCGCCTCTAGGTAGACGGCGGTGGGCTGGAAGGCTTTCGTGCCTCTGTAGTGACGTTAACACCTTTCCACTCGTGCTTCAGGTCCATGCAGAGCGAGCAGTCGGCCACACCCAGTGAAACGGAGAAGCAGCAGGTGCAGGAAAAGCTGGAGAAGGCGCGCGCCAGAGTAGGCGCGTCACTGGCGGCAATTCCGACCGGTCGTGAGTTTGACGCCCCTCCGAACGCGGCGGATGATACCGTATATGACGCGCTGGAGAAGGCCTACAATGCGGCCTTCCAGGTGCATGAAGCGGAGAAGGAAGACGTGGATATGGAAGAAAAGGAGTAAGCGCAGCTTCGAGGAGGTTTTGGATTGGCTGGAGGGGCTGACAGAGCTTTTGTTGGGGATGAATGCAGTGGGAACGGAGATGCTGACTTAACAGGCAAATACGCATCGGAGACGAGCAAGGTTGGTCTGGTTGACCAGGATAGCGGAGTGAAGGACGAGCACGCTACGTGAGTTTGTTGTTGTCGTTTCGGGTGCTCAAGTACTAGCGTGTAGTGGGCTCATCTCTGGCACTTGAATTTGATGCGGAACAGGCAAGTCGGGACGTTGAAGAGCATGTGCCTTTCAACAATGAAGCAGAACGGGCATGATCCAACGAAGGAAGGCATCCCTGTGAAAGCCGCTGGTTCAGGCCAGCAGGTGTCATTGATGACAACGGAGTCCGAATCTGCAGCCGCAACAGTAAGCAAGGAGACGCAGCCAGCCACGACAAATCTTGCATCGGTTTCTGCAGAATCCGTGGCGACAACAACTTCTCCGCCACAGTCACCGATGTCAGTGCACAATCGCACGTCCAGTGAAGATGGGTTCGTTTCAACCCCGGAGGTTAAGAGGGGGCCGCGCGACGTGGAAATGAAGCCCGAAGATGACGAGGAAGACAGAGTGGAAAGAGCCGACCATCTTTCTTTGAACGAGTTCCTCATCTCTGAGCTGGAGGAATATTGTGCCCGCATCCTACAGAGAGCGACTCTGAAGAACAACACGTCCGACGTTCGCAATCTCGCTCGGATCACGGGTCTTCAGCTCTATCAGGACCACCAGCGAGCTCTAATGGATTTCGACGATGAGTGGAAACGGTGCGTCTGTGGGGTTGCTAGCAACTGCATTTGGTATTGAAATGTCTGACGATTATTATTTACTCCGACAGGTCGCATGCGAATAATTACCGTGGATATACTGCAACCAGCACCGAGCAGCTTCCAGCGGTGCCTTCAACCATTACCACTAATCCATTTCAGCAAGTCAGTGTTGGCCCCAATAGCGCGAACGAATGGCCATCAATTTTGAAAGAAGTGAAAGCTTCAAGCACCAAGGCGAATCCAGCAGGGATGGCCTGTGCTCCGGAATTTGATACTCAAGAAGCTATCAAAGGGCTATTTGCTTCGTACACTCGAGGATCAAATGGAATTATCACCGGCGTGAATAATTGTCAGGAGGAGCGCCGAAAGGTACGCTTAGCTCTGCCAATGTGTGGTGAGCTGGTGTCTTGCTCATATTGCTCATGCTGTGTTCGGTTTTCATGCACCATTTAGATCGCCGAATTCATGACGAAAGTTACTTCAAGCCAAAGCACGTCAGCGTTTTATGTTGTGATAGCGGCGGGATCTGACCTTGCGGAATGGGAAAAGGCGCTCTCGGCTAGGCAACTGGTCCAACTGTATCCATACTGGGGGAGCAAGGAAGATCGCCTACAGTTACTGCAACTGCTGAGCAACGAGTACTTCTCCAGCCGCAACCTGTCAGCCCATGTTCTTCTCACCAGCTACGAAGTATTTATGGAGGACATCTCGGTCGTGACTTCACTGCAGTGCCAGCTCAGTGTGATCGACATTCCCGAGCGAGCTACTGGCAAGATTGCAGCTATTTGGCCGCAATTACTATCTCTCAGATGCCGTCAACGGTTGCTTCTGTGCCGACCCTCATTCGAAATCGACACGCGAAAGCTGTTGCACTTCCTTGTGCCTGAGCTGTTCAGTTCACGGCGAAAGTTGTTGGTAAGTCATTGCGATAGTCTCGTGCCGGACGTTTGATGCACTAATCCGTCTACGCTGTTGCTCATGGTAGGCTTGGAACAGCGCAGCTCTTCACACGGATCAAATTCGAGAAGTCTGTGACGTGATCAGATCATTTTTGCTCATTTCAGACTCTGAAGCTGCCAACGCATTCATTACGAAGATCGAAGAGTTCACCAAAGATCAAGCCGAGCGAGAAATGGCTGCCTTGGAAACACTCAACAAGGAAGGAATGGGCATGGGTAGGGCATTAGAACCATCGATAATGGTGCCCGTGAAGCGCGTACTGAGTTCGAAATCGCGCCCTCGTGTTAGCGGGCACATTCCCTCGAAGGTAAGACGCATCGGATTTTAATGTATCTCTTTCGAATACTTACACTGGTACCGTGCAATGTTGTTTTTCTCGATGACAGAGCAAGCTGGCTTTACCGCTGAATATGGTTTCGGAGACTCCCGACTCCCAGCTTTCGATCCACGCCCCGAAATTCCTTCCGCAAAAGCGAACCGAAAGCGACGACACACCTCGTTCTCGTCAGCGAATTGGTCGTTGCGGCAAATGCGCTGGATGCTTGACCGAGGACTGCATGAAATGTGGTCATTGCCAGGATATGAAGAAGTATGGCGGGCCAGGTCTTCGCAAGCAGTCGTGCAAAAACCGTAAATGCCTAAACCCGAGACTTTGGGGATTGGCTTCGAGAAAGAGGAAACGCAGCAAGACAAAACGCACTGCTCCGCATGGGGATATGAACACGGATATGGACGACACCGCGTCTGTAGCGTACTCTTCTGTGGAAAGTGACGGAGAGTCTGTGTCGACGTATGGGAATGGCGATTCGGACGACGAATCTACGATGGATTCCCCACATGATTTGCTGCTGCCGGCTAGTGATACTCTCATGGACGACCACCTTACGCTCAGCGACTTGAGCGCTCGGTCCGCATCTGCGCGATCGCGTGTTATGCGGTGCGGCGATTGTGCTGGTTGTACTGCCTCCGACTGTATGAAATGCCCTCACTGTTTGGACATGAAGAAATATGGAGGGCCTGGACTTCGGAAGCAAACGTGTAAGAAACGAAAATGCATTGCACCGAAAGTGGTCGTGCTTAACCAGGCGAAGGGAGGTCATGACCAATACGTGGATGAGCACGGAAACGTGGTGCCCAACGGACCGAATGACAGTGCTTTCCCAGGGTTCTACGATGCACCGGATTCATCGGACCGAATCGAGTCGACCGTGACAGCGTCGCCAAATTCAAAGCGCCCGTCAGATGTGGTATCGGTCGTTCAGGAGTGCGAGCGCTTCGTGAAGCCTCGATTGACATATTCGTGCAAGGATTGCGCTGCGTGTTTCAGCTCGACGCTGCTGGTCGATTTCCACGCACGTGTTGAACACTCGCTGGCAGCGGGCGAAAGGGCCGTGGCCCCAACAACTGTAGAGCGAGAAGCGAGTCGCTTGTTCTCACGCGCGCTTTATCAGAACGCCATACTCAGCGCTCATCTCAAACCGCAGGACATGAGGACTCCAAGCAGCTCGCCGCTGGGATATGCGAAGCTAGAGGTACGCCATCGTTTTCGTTGTGCATCATGTGCTTTCGGTTTGGCAACAGCTCACAATTTCTGTTGTGCATCTTCTTGACGACACACAGGGCCGGGATTTCCAGTACTTCTTCATCGAGCCGTTCATCGTCCTTGGACGCATGAACTTGCCCTGGCGCAGTTTGTACAAGGACTTAGGCTTCGAGAACCTCCGAGGACTCCCCGGTGGCAGCGTTGACTGCCACGTGGGCAGCGACAGTATGATTGCGACTACGCACGCTGTGATCTCGTGGGATGCTCGACTCGGCACCTTCACGATCGAGTGCTTGAGCCTGCGAGTGCCGATCTCGGTAAACGGCCGCGAAGTGAGCTTCTCGTCGCCCCCCGCGGCGTTGAGCAGCCGCAACCTGGTGCAGATCGGCGCGAGCGTCTTCTACTTTCTGCTACCGAAGACAACGAAGACAAGCGATGCCGTTGAGGAAAATTTCACTCCACGCGCGTAAGTAGGAGCTAAAGTCTCGCAGACAGAGTTGTTAAGCCTAACGAGGGTCAAGTTGAAGCGAAGACAACTTGAAGTTGTGGCTATGTCTTTAATTTCCGCTTTACAAAATGTCTGGTGACTTGGGTTTTGTGAGCCATTCGTCGATCGCCTTGCCAGCAAGCGTCTATTTACAGAACTGGCCACATACATTGTGATAAGCTTGCTTTGAGTATTTACACCAAACGCACACCAAGTTGACACCACGTGCACACCATTTGTACTTGGGCTCACTATCCCCGCCGCTTGCTGGCCAGTGGTTGCTGTCAAGTGACACCGAACGGCCGGCGCACACTCAGATCGGTCCCCCGTAGCTCAGGCACCGTACGTACGTAACAACACCATGGTGGTCGCAGGCATTGACATCGGCACGACGCACGGCTGCGTGGGCGTGTGGCACAACGGCAAGGTGAACATCATCGCCAACGACCAGGGCTTCCGCACCACGCCCGCCTACGTGTGCTTCGAGGGCGAGGAGGTGATCGTGGGAGACACGGCCGTCAACAAGCTGCCGTCCCACGCCGAGAACACCATCTTCCACCTCAAGCGTCTGCTAGGCAAGGCCCACACCGAGGTGTCCGACCGCGACTTCGTCAAGGACTGGCCTTTCGATGTCACGGCGGGTGCTGACGGCGTGGCCCAGGCCGAGACGCTGCGCAACGGCGAGAAGCACCCCGTGACCCCCGTGGAGTTTATGGCGCTGCTGCTGCAGAACCTTAAGGAACTGGCCGAGGACTTCACGGGCGAGACGCTCGAGCACGTGGTCATCAGCAAGCCGGCGCACACGGACGACTCGTACACGGAGCTGTTGGACGCGGCCGCCAAGCAGGCCGGCGTCAACGTGCTCACGTACCTGAGCGAGCCGCTGGCCGCCGCCATCGCCTACGGCCTGGACGAGTCCTCCAGCAACGACAAACCCGAGTACGTGGTCGTGTTCGACATTGGTGGTGCCACCCACGACGTGACGCTGCTCAACGCTGACAAGGGCCTGTTCGAGGTGGTCGCCAGCAAGGGCAAGGACACACTCGGCGGCGAGGACTTCACGGCCGCCGTGTTCGAGCACTGCGCCAAGTCGTTCCTGCGCAAGTCCAAGCTGGACATCAAGCAGAACCAGAAGGCCTGCAGCCGTCTCCGCATTGCTTGCGAAGCCGCCAAGCGCTCGCTGTCCACGCAGACGCAGGTGAACATCGAGGTGGACTCGCTCATGGAGGGCGAGGACTTCGCGCTCAAGCTGTCGCGTCCCCGCTTCGAGGAGCTCATCACCGACTACGTGCAGGAGACGATCACTGAGATCGAGGCCATCCTGGAGGAGAACGAGCTCGAGAAGGAGGACATCGACCACGTCGTGCTGGTCGGCGGCTCGTCGCGCATCCCGCTGGTGCAGAGCCTCATCAAGAAGTTCTTCGAGGGCAAGGCGCTGCACACGCAGCTGTCGCCCGACGAGGCTGTTGCCTTCGGTGCCACCATCGAGGCTTCGGGCCTCGTTGAGCTCGTGGGCGTCCCCGAACCGAAGAAGCCGCTCAACATGGTGAACGTGGTGCCGCTGAACCTGTCGGTGGCCCTGGCCAACGGCAGCGTGTCGGAGCTCATCCAGCGCGACACGGTGCTGCCCGCTACGGCGACCGAGCTGTTCACCACGTCGGAGGACAACCAGGAGGCTGTGTTCCTGCAGATCTACGAGGGCCAGCGCCTCATGGCCAAGGACAACACCTTGGTGGCGCAGCTGAGCGTGGCGGGCATCACGCCGCAGCCCAAGGGCGACGCCGAGATCGAGGTGACCTTCACCGTGAGCACCAAGGGCGTCCTCACGGTCACCGCCACGGAGCGCAAGGCCGGCAACAAGACGCTGGAGGTGACGCAGGACTCGAAGCGCCTGACGCCTGCCGACGTGGCCGCCATCGTCAAGAAGGCCGAGGAGGCCGCCGACGAGGACGACGAGCTGCTGGGCGAGCTGGAGGACGCCGAGGAGGCCGCCGAGCTCGCCGCTGCCGCGCCGGAGGTCGAGGCCACCAGCGCCCCTGTCGTGCCCGCTGTGCCCACGCAGGACCTAGACTAAACTACAAATCACTAATCACCTTGCACGCACAGAATGCAAGACATGTTATTTGTTCAGCTTCGTTTCCATGCCTTGATGGTAGAATCTGCCACGTTCTACTTGTACAGTAGTACGCACTACACTGCGATTCTATTGGCCGAAAAAAAAGAAAGGATCTGAATCGCACCAAAAAGTGAAAAGACTTGGGCAAGAAGCCAGGCAGAGCAGCATGGACGACGACGTCAAGTCCGCGGCGAATGCCATGAACGTACGTTCGTCGGCACGGCAGCGGCAACAGCTTTAGCTATACCTCCTGCTCCTTCTCTCCTCTGTGTATGTTCTCACCGCTTTTCCCGCTTCTTTGATGCGTTTATAACCTCAGGACCGAGGCGCCGACCTGGACTTCGGTATGTCCGTGCCCTGCGAGGCGTGATAAGAGGCTCTTTAGAGGAGGTTATTGACTGCTTAGCTGTTGTGCAGAGGTCTCGGTCGTCGAAGGCGATGAGCTGGAGGACGGACTCATGTCCCCTAAGGTCCGGGACACGCTCATGGGCAAGAAGGCGGCGGCCTATGGAGACGACGACAAGCCTGCGCGGCCCATGGGTCTTTGCGGCTGTTTCTCCTTGGCTTACTATCAGCCGGTGCGTTACGATAAATGGAAATCCACGCTCAGAAACTTAGATGACGAGCTACGGACTGACTAATTGGACTCTGGTGTCCTGTAGTATTTCGATGTGGACACGGCGGACGTGCAGCTGCGTCTGATGCGAGCGTTGGTGCCGTTCAAGAAGGACCCGACGTTCGCAGAGCTGGCACTCGCGTCGCCTGATGCGTACGGCCCGTTCTGGCTCTCGACGACGCTCATCTTCTGCTTGGCGTCGTGCAGCAACGCAGCGTCCTTCCTCGACTACGAGGGTAACACGGACGAGTGGGCTTACGACTTCAGCCGCCTCGCTTCGGCGTACACGTTGGTGGAGATCTTTCTTCTGGGCTTGCCCATGCTGATATGGCTAGTGGGCAAGTACTTCCAAGTGCCCATGACGCTGCTCTTCCTCGTGTGTCTCTACGGGTACTCGTCGATCATGTTCATTCCTGCTGCCGTAAGTTCTCTATCTTTTCTGCCTGCTTGGAAGTCCATGTAGCTAACAGACTGATTTGACACAAATGCTGCTGCTCGCATCAGATTTTGTGCGTTTCTCCGATCGACGCCATGGACTGGGTAGTGATGCTCATGGCGATGGCGTGGTCGCTTTTCTTCCTGCTGAACAACCTCTGGCACGTCATCTCGGAGCACCTAACGAAGGAGAAGATGCTACCGGTGCTTGCAGTAATCAGGTGCGCTTGAGCTCCTTGCTTTTCGGATATTATTCTCGGTGCTGACAGCTTGGGTTTCTTTGATCTTGCAGCGGAGCGCACATGATGTGGGCCATCCTCATGAAGCTATTGTTCTTTTAGGTAACAAGTTCTGCGTGCATATAACTGATCACGAGCTCTCAGTTTTTCATCAATGAAAAGTGTATTCACCAACACGTTTTGAGCTGCATTGATGATAAACTAGTAACGTTAATTAAAAAGACCCCACGGCAGAAACGGATACGACGAAAGAGGACGCGAAGATTGGCTCCAAACAGCGTCTAAAGCCCTTCTACACGATCCGGATTTCTTCCTCATCGTCGCTGTCCAAGCCCATCCCGCTCTCCGCGTTAAGCATGAGTTCCCGCTCGCCATCCGGATGTGAACCCAGATCCTCGAAATCGATGTCTTTGCCGATAGTCGTGGGCTGATCCGAGCGGTTCCTGGCAAATAGAAGAGAAACGTAAACGTCTTGTCCGAAGCTACCTCTTCAACCCCACTACAGTGCATGAACTTACTTGAGAAAAATTGCCAGCCGGACGTACTGCACGGCATTGCGCAGCGCCAGCACCGAGTCTGTTGCGACCTCCTCCAACTCGCCCAGCACGCCCTCCTCGTTGAAGTACATGGCCACAGACACCAGACTCATAACTGCAGCATTCCAAAACAATGCACAATAATCAGTCACTTGAACCGCCAGAACCGTTTTCACCACATCCAGCCAACGCACCCAAGGCGACGATGTCGAAGATGTTGCACCACTTGTGCCAGAACCGCTGCAAACCACACACAAAAGCACCATCGTTAGCCAACCCCGGCCAGCAATCCCTGCTCATAGCAGCTCCTGCTCACCCGCTTGAACGCCGCCATCCGCAGCAGCACCTCGAACACCAGCAGCGCGCTCACAGTGATCTCCAGCGAGATGAACACCACCGACGACGGACTACAGACAACAATACAATCGCATTAGCGTCCTCTACTCTCTTGCCTGCTTGTTGCATTGCGGACGTACATTTTCCAGTTGTTCATGCCGGTCTGCCATACAGTAAATGAGTCAGTTATCCACAAAATAACGTTACATTAACTCGCGCATCATGTCGTCTCAACTGAACCAAACGCTCACCCAGACGACGCAGACGAGGCTCGACGCGATCATGAAGAAGTACACGAGCCGGTAGAAGCTGGAGAAGTAGAGCCGGCTGGCCACCGTCATGAGGTACTCCCTGCAGCCGATGTGCGAGGCCGACGTCGGCGCCGGCACCGCCAGCTTGGACGAGGCCTTCATGTTCCCGAATATGAGGGTGGGTGGACTATTCGCGGGTATTTGATTGGTGGAAAAGACAGACACTGTCGCTGGCTTGATTCGACTTCACCAAGCCAAACGATTTTCACATCGAAAGTGGACAATCGAGTTGTCGACGGAGATTCCATTGCCAGACATTGCCAGAGCAAGGCAGTGTTCAACAAGAGCGTATGGAGGAACACAAAGCTGCAAGGTCCTTGCCTGGTCGGCGCGAAGAGTGGGCAGTCACGTTGAATGCCTAGCCGCTCCATGATCTCGTCCACCTTTCTGCAATTCCTACATCATATCGGCGAAGAGGATGACTCCAAGCAGCATAGTTATCGTTGAAGTTGAAATCGTGGGACAGCCACGGGAAGCCCAGGTTTAACGAGTAGGAGGGCATTCACGACAAATTGTGTCCGAACGAAGGCTACGCGACGTGAAAGCCTCACCGATATCTGCCTCCTCGACCACTCTGCAATTTGCTCCCCCTGGCTCACACCCCGCCCAGGACCCCTTTTAACGGGAACGATGTGTTTCCGTCTCACCACCGCGATTACTGCTCTGCTCGCTGCAACGGCGACCTTCACCTCGGTGCCTCAAACCACGGCCGAATCCGTCTGCACGCTCTCCGACTCGGAAACATGCGCCGTCGACACACTCACGCCCTCGGACGATGACGGCAGTGTCCTCATCTACCCGGGAGGCAACACGCGCTGCGCCTTCGACGACTACACGGACTCGGTGACGACGTTCTCGACGAACTCGACGTACTTCTTCCAGGTATTTCCGAATGGTGGGTCGGACAAGTCGAAGCTGATGATTTTCTTCCAAGGTGGCGGCGCCTGCGCTGATGAAGATACTTGTGCCTTCGGGTTGCAGTGTTCGCTAGGCGCGAGTGCCACTTTCACGACCGCTGCAACGTCGAGCAGTGCGGGGGTGCTGGACCGCTCCCTTTCGGACAACATGTTCAAGGACTGGAACATCGTCTTTATCCCATACTGCACCGGAGACATTCACATCGGCAACCGCGTCACGGCGGCCTATGAGAGCGGCATCGAGGTTCTCCTGGGTAACTCACAGTGCCTCGGACTTGACTACGCGATGCACATGAACGGCTACAATAACACCATGGCGGTGCTGGACTGGGCACTGGAGAACTACCCGGACGTGGACGACCTCATCATCGGTGGTGAAAGTGCTGGGTCGCTTGGTGCGCAGGTTCACAGCGCCAAGATTGCAGAGTTGTGGGACGTGGACGCCAAGGGCGCACGGTTCTCGGTGCTCGCGGACAGCTACGTCGGCGTCGTTCCAGAAGCCCATCCAGCGGCGGAACTGCTCGTCCAGTACGGAGCATGCACGAACGACTTTGGCTTGTCTGAGGATATTGTGGCAGCTTGTGAGGCGGGGACAGCTACTACCATCGAAATGATCGAGGCGCTACTGATAGCGCAGCCGGAGGGCAATTGGCTCTTCATCGACAGCAAGGGAGACAAGACGCAGCGCTACTTCTACGCCCTGGTGGACGAAGGAATCCTTGGCTACCCGTTCTCGGACCTCATCTCCGAGGAAGTTTTCTTCTCAAACATGAGCACCATCTTAAGTGCGTACGGAACCGTGAGCTCCCGCATCACGACGTTTTACGTCGAAGGCACGAAGCACGTCTTCTTGGCCGACTCCAACTTCACCAGCTACGAGAGCGACGAAGGTTTGCTTCTCGGTGATGTGATCAACGAATGGTTGGTCTCGAATTCGAGCGTGAACTCGAACTCCACACAAGCACCAACCGAAACTCCGAGCGCGACAACGCAAAGTCCGACGGTGACAACGTCAGCACCGGGAAGCACCACTTCTCCAAGTGCAACAACGGTCCCCAGCACCGGATCGTCCAGCGCTATATCTGCTCCGAGCACCACATCCTCCCCAAGCGTGACTACCTCTCCTAGCTCCACTTATTTGCCAAGTACAACCTCATCACCAAGCACCACCGGACCACCAGGCACCACATCCTCCTCAAGCGTGACAACTTCTCCCAGCTCTACTTATTTGTCAAGTACGCCGTCATCGACGGCATCGCCCATTGGTAGTTCCACACCCTCCAGCACCACGACCTCCGCGCCCCTTGCATGCTGAGTCATGAGTGTAGGGATACGGGTTCACCTTTCGAGGACGGCCATGCAAGTACGAATACAATACGACTTGCAAGTACGAATGCTCAATTGGAGCCAATTCATTCATTCGTCTTCTTTGTACTGCTAGTAGCTGACACCTCGTTAAAGCGAACAGCATAGCTCTGAAACTCGTGCAAAGGAGAGTTGCTCTCGGTGCTCAGCGGCGCCGCAGAGATTTTCAATCACTCGCAATTGCGTAATACGAGTCCAGGGAAGCTTGAACTCAAGCAGAAAGCATCGCTCCCATGAAAGCATACCTTTCCGTAGCTGGACATAACATGAAAGAGCTCGGGCAATCGGGCAAAATGGTTTGATGCAACAGAGTTGAAGTTATGGCGGGAGAACTTCAAGGAGGCTGTACGGGAAGCGATCGGGATCCGATTAACATCTTGGTGGCGTGAACTCTCTAGAGGTGTCCCGAGCTCTTGGCGAACTTCCCCGCACTCTGAATGCCACCCTTCATTTCTCAATCTTCCTCGCATCGAACTGCAGCCTACCGGGATCATTTCGACTGCTGGAACCATGCACATTACGAAACTCGTCACTGCTGCTATGCTCGCTGCAACGGCGACCTTCACCTCGGTGCTT
>JAABLK010000515.1:7822-24403 GCA_012295415.1 Phytophthora chlamydospora | reverse complement strand
GCTCAAAGCTTCTTGTGTAGCTTGCTCTTGCAACCCTTTCCACAGTCGCAGGTCGTCGATAGCTTTGGTCATCTGTCGATCGCGTACACAACCGCGTTAGAGATCACCCTACAACCGCAATGCATTGCAGGTATTCGTGCCTCTTCAAGTGTTTTATCCACGATGGAGCTCTCGAGATCCAGCGCCTCCACTGCGCTCTCCAGATCTCGGTCATCATCGTCGTCGAAAAGCGTTCTTCTACCCGTCGCTCTCCAGTTATTGTCGCTCTCCTGCGCGAAGGAATCACTTTCCGGGTTTTCTTCTTGAGTTCCCAGCTCCGGTCGCTCCGACTTCAACCTCTCTCTGGAAGAGCACGCACTAATTTGGTTGTGCTCCCTGCTGTCTTCACCGTCTTCGGGTGTTGAAGTGCGACCGAGAGGCTTCACCTTGTCACCAAGCGGTGGAAGTAAAGTCCTCGTCGGTGCGTTGATAGGACTGATCAAAAGCGGCGGCACATGTCGAGGGTGTCGTCGATTTTGCGACGGGAAAAGCTTGCGCTTCAGCGAAGCGAATTTGCTGGTCGGTGCCGGCGCAACCGGAGCATTCTTGTCACCATTTTCTTGGTGATTGGTAGGCTGTTTCCACGCAGCAACATCCTCCTCTCTGTTGTCAAGGTCACCACTCGACGTCTTTACGTCCTCACCTCCCGATCGAAACAGCATCTGCATATCGACAGCCACCCAATTGTAAGGCACGTCCAACACTATCATCAAGCCACTCCATCTCACCCGAATCAACCTCCTGCCCTGGCGAGTCGGCTGCGATTCCGGTGCATGCGGGTCGGGCGGTCCCTGGTTCATCTTACACCAATCACCACACTTTGATGCAAGACAAGCTCTTCAAGCACAGCTAAACACATGAAAAAGTATATTATTATCTAAGGAACGGCACCACCGCCGTCTAAAAGCAGCGCCAACCGTCGAGAGATCCCATTCAACCGTCCGGATCTCGCGAGGAGGCGCAGGCCACCCGTTCGCGCAAAGATCGCGTTTAAGCCGTCGCGAACGGCTCTTCGGCCGCGATCCGGACGCAAGATCCCGCGGCTCCGTTGGCGTCGGGCGCTTGGCATTCGGCAAACCACAGCCTGGAGTGAAGCAGCCTGTTCCACGAGCTGAGTGAGTGATCATGGGCGGCAGGCGCAAGATGCTGCTAGTGACGGGGCTGGCGCTGCTGCTAGTGGCGCTTCTGAGCGCTCCAACGACTGCCGAGTGCCCCAACGGATGCTCGGGCAACGGCGCGTGCATGGCCAAGGACATGTGCAACTGCTACAAGAACTACGAAGGCAACGACTGCCTGGACCGCACGTGCCAGTTCGGCTACGCCCATGCAGACACGCCCAAGGGCGACATCAACATGGACCAGAAGCGGGATACGGCAAATTGGATCCTGCAAGACTCGCAGCAGCACCCGGCTGGGACGTACGAGTACTTCAACCCCGACGCCGGCGACGACGAAGCTCACTTCTACATGGAGTGCTCCAACAAGGGTCTGTGTGACCGATCGCTGGGCACGTGCACGTGCTTCGACGGATATGAAGGCGTCGCGTGCCAACGTGCTGCCTGCCCCAACATGTGCAGCGGCCACGGAACGTGTGAGAGCATTCGTGAGCTGGGACAAAAGGCTACTGGAACGCTGTTCGGAATTCCCGACAATGAGAACGAAGTTTCCTACGATCTTTGGGATAGCAGAGTCACCTACGGCTGCCGGTGTGACCCATGGTATCATGGCTCTGACTGTTCGCTGCGCTCGTGCAAGGTTGGCGTGGATCCCATGTTCTTGTCGGTGGGCTCTGCAACAAGTGAAGTGTTTGCGCTGCACGTCTACCTCGATCCTACAGATTATGTTGTAACTGCTGAGAGACCGATCAGTGCGAACGACTACGTGCGACTGCATTTGTTTGACTATCATGGCGAGTCGTACATCACGGATCCAATCCCCATTGTGTCAGATATAGACGTCCTCCCCGCGGCCCCCACTGCTGCTGAGCGACGTCAAGCCAATGCAGACGCTGTGGCTGCAGCGATCAAAAAAGTTCCGAACCAGACCTTTCGAGACGTGCTTTGCGAGCCGACCAACGCCGGCGTAGGGGATGATCTAAACGGCTACAAATCCACTCGAACGACGCTTACACATGGACTCTCTGTCGTGTGTCAACTCACTGAGAACCCCGGCCGGCTGCGCGCGCCCGAGATCGCAGATTTCAATTTCAATGGCGTGGTGGATCCGACCAAAAAGTTTGCGAAGGTGTACACGATGGAGCAGGGCATGGCTTACGAGTGGTTCACCGAGGACTCGGGAATCGTCGTCACTTCAGCGAATTCTCCCACTGTACTGGTGACGATGACCACTTCGGTGACCGATACAGATAACACGCTGTTTAAGCTGGGGCCGCATGTGCTGTTGGGAAAGCTGGGGCCAGATGTACTGTTGGGAGATATTATCACGCTGGTTTATCCGATCAAGCACGATCTAGCAGGAGCCACCTCGCGCTTCGACGCTCCCAAGACTGCTGCTGGTATTTCCCGCCTAAGTGTTACAGCAGGGACAGGAATTGCAATCAAGCCACCAGTGTCTGGCTCCGTCGGCGTCGCAGTTGGCGCAAACACAATTACGCTAACGGGCACGCCTAGTCTCGTGGCTGGAGACCTTATTTTCTTCGAGAACCAATTCTACAAGCTCAAGGCAGTGACTGCTTCGGCTGACACGATTGTCACGCTCGACAGGCCCTTTGGCGGGAACTCTCTGGACGGTGGGGACAACACTATTCTCAAGATTTACAAGGTTGTCCCGCCGGCGAAAGAGTTCCAGTACAATTACGTATCGCAGTGCTCCGGCCGCGGCCTCTGCAACACCGAGACAGGTGTGTGCACGTGCTTCAAGGGCTACACCAACGACAATTGTGACACGCAGAACATCCTGGCGCTGTAAGCGTCGGTATCGAGCATTGAATGAGGTATGCCGTGTTGAACAGCAGCAACAAAGTGAAAGAACTAAGGCTTTGGACGCTTCAACTTGTCGGCGCGATATCGAGAAGGCAAGACACAGTGCAGGCAAAGGTGACGGGACAATAGTTAGATCTAAGGCAGAACCTCGCTGAACCAAATTCAGCCTCGATCGTTTCACTCTTTTCTCTCACAAATAGCTTTGTGGGTGTCTGCGGTCACCGTGCTATCACCTTGTTGCGAAGCTTGTTCACAGTCATGAGTCCAACGCTGCTTGGACACTTGCCTTCCAAGCGGGGCACGTCGAGAAGGAAGTACAACAACCTTACGCACCATTTTTCCGAGGCAGAGCATCATGCAGCAACCATCGCCTTCAACCGAGCACGAGGGCCCTTTCACGGACTCAACATCGATCGTTTTCGAGATGCTTTCCTTCACGAAGCTTTCGTTGCTATCCCAGAGTACTTAGTGCAACGACTTTTTCGCGAATGGAATGTCTGTGTTGGTGGCGAGCTTTCCTATCCAGAATTCATTGCAGGTGTAGCAGCAGCATCCAAAGGTTCGAGAGATGATCACTTGGATATGGTTTTCCGGATGCTCAGCCTAAATGGTGACAGCAAAGTTGTCTCCAGGTCCGACGTCAAACAATTCCTCAACTGTATTGCAACATCTTCGGTGTGTGTGGCAGTTGAGAAGGGCAAAGCCACTGCAGCATCCCGTTCGTGGTCTGCTGATGAACTTCAGCATCGGCTTTTCGGATCGTGCCTGACTCTCACAGTTGAGAAGTTTCGAGCCGTTCTGGGACCAAACAGTTCCTTTGGAGACCTCCACTTTCTCGATTGGATCTCAAATCTTGCAAAGAGAATCATAAAGCCAATTGGTGCTGATAAACCGGCGCATGAAGCTCGATTGACTGACTTACACCTCTTCACATCACGAGATAGCCTCTCATCGAAGCAGAGAGAAGATGTTAACTTCGAGCTGCGCAGCATTTTATTCAACATTTCAACGGGTTTGCCATCAAGCTCCATCGCGCAGAAATTTCGCGAAATACTGGCCGATGAATCTCTTATGAACACGATTGCTAACGCGTGGCAACTCACTCACTCAGCAGAAGCTCCCGATCTATCACAGAGGATGGAGGCGCCTTTTGCAGATGACGTTCGTGAGGAGCTCAAGCTGTTTGTTTTGGGATTATGTTGTGCTCATGCATCAAGTGTGCAACAAGTTTATCGATTTCTCTTCGAGCTCTTCGACGAGTACAGCTGCGGGCAGGTCGACTTTGAGCAACTCAGTGCATTCTTGCAGTTGTCACTAGGACTTAGTCTAATCGACAGTGAGCGTGAAGCCAGTATCATCATCCGAAGACGCGGCAGAGTACAGTCTTTATCTTCGCCACCGCCATCTCCTACAAGATCGCCTACTGAACGCACTGTGAGCGCACAAGTGTTGAATTTGGCTCAGTTCGTCGAGGTGGCACAGCAACAGCCTGGGTTTTCAGTCGCGGAGCTGGAAACCGCTCTGTTGCACTTTCATCTCAAGCTGGTCACACCAAGTGTCGGCAATCACAGCCCAGTGTCCTTGTTTCACCTCCTCAACAGCCATTTATCGGACCGAAACACGCAGTCGGATGCGTTCTGTCTGATGAGTCCTAACGAATGGCAGCAGTTGAGCAAGGAGTTATTCCAGTGTCCACCGATTTCGTCTGCTCAGGCCAACGTCCAGATAATTCACGAGCGAGCAGCACAGCTTCCGTCAGGTCACGTGATGATACCGTTGTCTGACTGGTTGTTGATATCGTTTTGGTACGGAATAAACAACAAGTCCCAACAGCCATGTCAATACTCGGCTAGCTGGCCTTCGACAGTCCAGAGGGGGCTCAGGTCCTTGTTCGGGTTCTGGATCCGCATCTCGATAAGTTTTACGAGCGGGGACGGCTTTGAAAGAATTGCTGCATTCCCGCAAGCGATCGTTTTCGGCCAATGTACCGTCCAAAACGTTGTTGATGCTGCTCTTTACCAAAGAGGTTGGTGTGAGCATGGAGATGCGCGTTCAAATTCAACCACAACATACCAGGGTCAAGTGCTTGTTGCGGAGCGCAATGCGTCAGGTGAGATCAAGACGACGATTGTTGATGATCCGGTGATACTACAGCAAGATGAGCTCAGAAGCCCCCTTGGCGAATTACTTCCCCAGATCTGTCCATCTTGGGCATTTGAGAGCGCTGCTATCCATGATAAACGCGCCTTTGAGTTTCGCTTTTCAGTCGTTGAGATCGAAGAACCACATGATGAAGAATTTGCGACAGAAATGACGGCTGCCTCACTTAATCCCACCGAGATGAATCAGCAGAACCTGTTTCAGCAACTGCCACTTCCGGTTAAAAAGTATCCACGAGGCTTGTATAACTTGGGCAATACGTGCTTCATGAATGCAGTTCTCCAATGTCTGGCCGCCACGCCGATGCTAATGTCGCAAGTTGATCAAAGGAAGCAAGGCCATGGAATAGCCGCACCTTCTTCCCAAGCTAGCAGCCGTGCAACTCCAACTTCATCGGAAAGAAAATCATTTCGCGAAATACTTGGAAACCTTTTTACAGACATGAGTGGAATTCGTACAAGCACCGCCGTTTCAGCAAAGCAATTGCTGGAAGCGTTTTCTGCGGTATCTCCTCACATGGTTGACGGAAATCAACAAGATGCTCAAGAGTTTCTCGTTTGTCTTTTGGGCCATCTCGGCAATGAGTTGAAGCGAAATTCAATACGCAATGGTGAATCTACCGCCCTGTCACCACGTAGTCGCTCTTTTCTGACTAGGCTTTTCACGTCGAAAGATGAGAGAGAAGAACGAAGCTGTGGAGTTGGGAATGATTCGCTCTGGTTTGCTATTGAAGACAGCAATGGGCGTCATGACCGCCTCGTGGCTACCGAGTGGTGGGTTTCTCACCTCATCAATGAGCCATCTGCAATCAACCTGTTGTTTTCAGGGCAGTTCAAAAGCAATTTGACTTGCGATCGCTGCAAGTATCAGTCGTCACGCTTTGAGCCCTTCTCGTCACTGCAGTTGCCACTAGAAGAGTACAACAGCGATTTCTCGAGCGTGACTGATAGTCGACAAGATCTGGTGGTCTTTATTCATTCTGAGCAGCCAAGAGGAGCTGTGCGCGTGGTGGTACAGATAGACGAGCATTCAAGCGTTGCAGATTTGTTAGCACAGCTTCCAACTTTACGAACACGCTCCAGTCGGTACATCATCGGGAGCTTAGACAGCTTTACCATTCAGAATTTACTGGTCACTGATACAGTTGAAGACCAAGTCGAAGAAACGACACCAGCAAGCGCGTTATCACATCCGATCCATGCTTTTGAGCTCTTCCATATCGATGGGAATGGTGATGATACAACAGCTCCAACGCCAAGCAGTACGCAGTTGTACCTTCGTTTCGTGCACCGTCACAGCTTTCTCGTGCCGTTCTACGGTACAACGCCAATCCGCCAGGCACTTTGTGGTTCGCCATTTGTGTGCACTTCAACGCTAGGCGCGCTCACAGGACAAGCACTCCATCAAATGGTATGTCAACGATTTCTTCTTGGCCGCAGCGCTCAACCCCGGTCGCGCTCGGATAGCTTCGATACCTCCGCGCCATCAACAGCAAATTCAGCATACAATTACTCCCCAACGTTCACTCTTCGCCGCGTGCGCGACGACGGCGCAGCTTGCAGTCGCTGTCACTGGAGTACAGGTTGTAAAGGTTGCGAACTCCCACAAACCGCCACCGCCGCTGAGCTGCTCGACCTCAGCAATTATGAAACTATCGCCATCGACTGGGACCTGCATCTCCATCCTCAAGACGCCACTGCATTTTGGTGGCTCCAATCCTACGCAACTATTGACCACGTCAGCTACGTCCACTACCTCCGCACCAAAACTCTAACTCTTGTGCAAAGCTTCCACTCGCTCTGCAGCACGGAGCACCTGGACGCGCACTGCTCTCACTGTCAGCAACAATCTCCAACAACCCCCACATCGCACACAAAACAATTGTCACTCTGGAGTCTTCCTCCAATTCTCGTGCTGCAACTCAAACGCTTCGAGCTCTCGACCACCAACGGCTTGCAGTGGCGGAAACTCAGTCACAACGTCGACTTCCCCATCCACGACCTCGACCTCCGCGAGCTGTTGGCACCTGTCGAAAATGCCCACGACGAGTCACAACCTTGCACTTCGCAGTGCTCCATCGACAGCCTCGACGCTCGCGTACGTCGTGGCATCGACTTCTTGCAGGATGAACTGCATCTTCCATTGAACTCCGCTTCGAGAAGTTGCACCAAGTTCGACTTGTTCGCTGTAGTGAACCATTCGGGCCAAGGAATCGGCTCCGGTCACTACACGGCTCAATTCCGGCGCCCGACTGAAAACTGCTGGTGGAATGCAAACGACACCGTCGTGACTCAACTGAGTGAACAGGATCTCTCTCCTTCCTCCACGGCCTACCTGCTCTTCTACGTGCGTCAAGACGTTGCCGAGCGCAGCGACATATTCCAGTGAAGCCATGTCGAGATGATCGGTAGCTACACTTCTCTCACCCACTTCTGCAACTGATTTCCTTACATCTTCCAAGTACAACCTACATTAAACTTTCTTTTCGCACCTTATTTTGTAACTCTCAGATGGTTCAAAGTGTCGCAATTGCCATTAGCCAAGTCGCCGCACTCGAGGAGCTCCCATAAAGCTTTAGGCTATCGCGATGGGGACGTCTCGCTGCGAGGGACTCGTGCGCATCCGTGAGCGCGTGGTCTTCCGTCCGTCCTCCAGTACCCACGAAGATGAACCGGTGGACGCGTCGCTGTCCTCCTCAGGCGTCCGTCAGCGCTCCGCCAGCCGATTGAATGACGATTTGTGGTACTTTTGCGTGGCCCGAGCGTCCTCCGCGAAGCTCGAGTGGTTCACAGTGGACGCTGGAACAGAAAGCAGTGACGAGGATGACAATTCAGCCTCCACAAGCTCCGGTGGCGCCGTGTTATTGGCCAGTACGGGCGTCTCGAACGTCGAGGCGGTGGACGGAGAGACCGTTCAGCTGCCAGGAGGGCAACTGGAGGACGACCAGGAGGATACTGGAGCTTTTGGAAGCTTTGATATGGATCCTGAAGAGCGTGAGCGACTGGAGAAATGCTGCTTCTACGTGGAGGACGAAACCTCGGGCATTGCGCTGCTCATTGAGACCGAATCGCAGACCCAGAGGGACCAGTGGGTCCAGTTTCTAGGGGGCCTGCTGCCGGAGAGTCAAGTGCAAGACGAAGGAGAAAGGGAGGAACAAGTGGACGGTGAGGAGGAGCAGGAGGCTGGGGAGGACGTGGTGGAGGAGCTGCAGTCGATGCGCTTTTCAGGCTCTCGGTCGTCCATCTCGACGCGGTCGTTGCTGCATCAGGGGAAATCGGAGATCTTAATGGAGGAGGGAGATCCATTCGGACTGTTGTCGTTGACGACTTCAGCTCTGAGCTCGTTGCAGCCGACGGATGAGGAGACTGCGGTGGTCAAGACGGCGAGGAACAACGCTGCACCTGGGATGTTCGCTATGGATCACTTTGAACTGGCGGAGGGGAACGAACACGCTGAGGAGATTGAAGACACGGGCGATAGTGACTCGAATGTCACCAGCACGGATGGAGAATACGCGGCAGATACCGCAGTCGATAAGGCCTCGTTGACGTCGCCCAGAGGGCAAGTTATGTCGCCCCGTGAGCGCTCCAACAGCAACGTCACTGACCCTCTCAGCTCCACTATGATTCACAAGCCTTCGGCGAGTACTCGTAGCCGGCGGCATAGTTTGGGTGCCGTGTTTAGCTCGACGCCAAGGCCGACGAATGGATGTCTTCGCTGCAGCAGGAGGTTTGGACGGCTCATTCACACACCGAAGACCTGTGCGTCTTGCTTGCATCGGTTCTGTCGTGATCACTGCAATCAGTGGACAGCGCTGATAACGCCTGAGTCGATCACGTTGCCAGTTGAGTCTCAAGAGGCATTAAAACCTGCTCCGCCGTCCGAGCTCAAGCGTGTTTGCATGGATTGCCTTGTACGACAGCAGTTGCTCAACTCACTGCAAGAGGCCGGGGTTTATTACGCATCCGCCGTCGATGAAGCTGGTGGGTTGTCGCGACTTGTGCGCTGGAAATACTTTGATCAGGGCCCCAAGCACGAGATCGAAGCCCACATCCGTGCTCGAAGCCTGGGACCATTGAGTCTCCTCTCAGCGATGTTCAAGTATCGCCAGCAGCCGTTCATGTTCGTGGTGGTTCTGGCACAGCTGGTGCACAACGTCGAGAATTGCCTGGATACGATGGACTTCTACTGGCCGCAGTTCTTGCAATGGGGTTTCGTGAACATCCCGGACGCCTCGCCTAGTGTCCGAGCCTTTTATCTCTTCTTCCTGGCTGCCACTGCTCGCCGTAGCGTGCATCTCGCGGTCAAGGCAACGTGGGAATGCATCGCTGCTCACTGGGACGCAATGGCTGGAGGACTCTACAAGCGTGGCAACGGCATCGTGATCATGTTATTCTTCGTTACGAACGTCAACTTCGGAGAGCCTGGAAGTGTATTGCCGCAACTCCTGTTCCCAGAAGCGCCCAAGCACCAGCAAGAATCGTTTGAGAGATTACTGGAACAACTGTACGAGTATGTGCGTCAGGCTTACGCTGTTTCACAGCGAGAATCCCCTTTCTTTGAGTGGCTGCTCGCTCGCAGCAAGGAGGAGATCGTCGCTAGCTCCCGCAATACTCAGAAGCAGCTTCGTATTGGCGATGGCTTTCTCGATCCTTTCCCCGCCGATTACCATGAAGAAGCGCAACTCATGATACTGGAGCGTCGGAGATCAGGAACACAATATCTCGTGGAAACCAAGCAGCGACTGTGGAACAAGCCCGCTCAGCACATTTTCAGCGATGAAGTGCGGCTTGTCCGCTTTCTGGTGGACCTCTGCACGTATCTGAAAGAGAACATCGATGAGCCTTCACAGCGAAAGAAGCAGCTCCCAGCGCTCTTGCAGGAGATGCTGCGCGGAAAGCACATTCGACCAGANTCATTGGGCGGCGATGGTCAGCCTCGTGACCGTGAAGTCCCGCTTACTCACGATGGTGACCTCGATGCGTTGGTGGATGCTGCTGTGGACTTAGAAAACGAAAAGGATGGCCTCTTAGAACCGGAACAACAGGAGATCCTCAACTATCTGGATGGAGAAGTCGTGGGGACCTACGTCGCTGACTTGATCCCCGCTAGTCGAAGCGAGTCTCAAGCTTCTTTGCGGTCTTCAATCTCCGAAGACCTCGATGGGCTGAACCACGTGCTCCCTACAGGCTGCACGCCACTCAGTGAGAAAGCGAGCACTGGGGCTTTCTCCGACGATGAAAGTGACGGCTTCGGCGCCGAAGAAGTGGGCGGTGACGATGCCATGGACACGACCGACAGCTTAGGCTCCGGTACATCGTCCTCGCAAGCCTTGAAGTGTCCGTTTTTCGGTGAACGCTTTGCCGATACGCAAAGCCGGATTCGCGAGGAAAGCACCTTCTCGCGCTTCGATGGGTGGGCGTTGGTTCCGGTCATTGCCAAGAGCTTTGACGACATGCGCCAAGAAGTCTTCGTGTTGCAAGGGCTCAAGTTGTTCCAGCTCATTTTCCGCAAACATGGACTCAACTTGTGGATGCGGTACTACAGCATTGTGTGTGCCGGGAAAGACTGTGGTTTGCTGGAAGTGATCACGGATGCGCAGTCCCTTGATGGCCTCAAGAAAAAGGGCAAGAAGATCAATGACGTTGGGACCTCATTGCCCAAGATCTTCGAGCGAGCGTGTGGTCGAGACCCCATCACGGGCGAACACGACCCCGTCCGTCTGGAGAGAGCACGTGCCAACTTCATCAACAGCATGGCCGCCTACAGCCTGTTCTCCTACATCTTCCTCGTCAAGGACCGACACAACGGCAACATCATGCTGGATACGGAAGGCCACGTCGTCCACATTGACTTTGGCTTCGTTCTGGGCATCGCACCTGGCAACACCTTCAGCCTCGAGACAGCGCCGTTCAAGCTGACACCGGAGATGGTGGAGATCATGGGGGCCGAAGGCTTCGACCACTATCGGCAGCTCGTGGCCCAAGGCTTACTAGCTCTTCACCTGGAAGCGCCGCAGTTGCTGTCGCTTGTGTACTTGTCGTCCAAAGACTCGTGCTTCCCGTGCTTCAAGGGCACGTCCCGCGCTCGAATTGTACGACGGCTCAGCCGCCGCCTGTGCATTGGCTGGAGTGTACAGGACGTCGAACGGACCGCTGCTCGCATCGTGGACAAGAGCAATGGACACCGTGGCACGAGGCAGTACGACTGGTTCCAGAAGATTTCAAACGGCATTTTGCCCTGAGTGCACATGGCAAAGCGGTGTAGAGATATAGGAAATGTATAAAAGAAAAACTTTGACATATTGAGAAGCTGAGCTCAAGCTGCCACGTTACCTGCTCAAGGACGCCGCTTCTTGGAGTGCGACTTGTTCGAGTCGTGGTCGCGATGGTGGCGACGATGGCGGTGCTTGCGGTCCTTCTCCTTCCTGTCCTGGTGCTTCTTCTTGGACGAACTCTTTCGCTTCTTGTCCTTCTTTGACGATGAGCGTTCCTCGCTATCTGAGCGTCGTCGGCGTTTACGACTCGCGCGTTCTGAGTTTGCACTGGAGCTGCGGCTACGGCTACGGCTACGTCGGATCTTCTTGGTTGACTCACGATCTTCGCGTGGGAGGCTACGACTGCGTCCACGGCTGGCGCTGCGGCTTCTGGACAGCGACCTCTTCCGACGACGACGCTCCGCGCTTCGACTGCGACTCAGCGAGCGGTCTCGACGGCGGCGCTCTTTCGACACGCTCGGGCTGCGACTGCGACTGCGACTGCGTCCACGTGATGATGGACGGCGAGAAGACGATAATGTTTCCTTCTCCTCACTCTCGTCTTCCTCCTCGTCACTTGAAGAATCCTAGATTTTACGACGCACAACATGGTGAATAGTTTTGCTCCGACCTGCAACAATTCAACAACACAGCTTCGCTTACCGAGGACGAAGACGAGTCCGACGACTCCACGCGCTTCTCCACAACCCCCAAGTGGTTCCGACACTGGAAAGTCAAGTGCCCCACCATGCCACACTACAGAAGCAGCACAATAGTACTCCATCAGTCGAAAACTACTCACAAAATTGATAAGATAAGTAAATAGTTCAGCATTACCTTCTTGCAGGCGCCGCGCACATCGTCCTGACCCCACGAACAGCAGAATAAAAAGTTAAAATACCGCATTCCCCTAGCCCCCTGCAAAGCAATTACCGGTTCGCACCGTCTTGTTGGAAAGCTTGGCCAGCGCCATGAGGCCCTTGGCCTGCTCGTACGAGGACTCGCTCTTCTCGGTCTTCTCGCCCTCGGCCGCATACGGGTCGTAGCCGATCGTGTCCTTCCATATGCCCGTCATGCGCAGCGCCGCGCTGCTGTGCATGCGGTTGTTGTGCGGCATGCGCACACGCCCCGCGGTGGCCGGCATCCTAACTCCAAGCTGCTCTTTTCTCCTCTTCCAAGAAGAGGCCGTGAAAATGTGGCTTATGCGAAAATTCTCCGCACAGATTCAAACGTGTACTGTATACACTCTCACAATTTTTACATACATTCAATTAGTATTAGAGTGAAAGTGTACATGGTACACGTTAGGACAGGCGTTCGAACGTCACAATGTGACTGAAATATCACCGTGTGCGTTCTTTGGCTCANATGGCGCCCACTGCCTCAGTCGCCTCGCCCGAGATGACGCCCAACGACGACCGCAACGCCAACATGCACTCGGACGCGCCTCCGCCAGCGCCCACCTCTCCCGTGGCCATCGTGGCGCGTGAAGAACCCGCGCAGCCTGTTCGGCCGCGTGCGCCCGTGTCGCTGCCCCGCCAAGTGCAGCGCTGCACCATGCAGCGCATTCTCGTGACGGGAGGCGCCGGCTTTATCGGTATCCACCTGTGCCGCCGCCTATTGGAGCAGGGCCACGAGGTCATTTGCCTGGACAACTTATTCACCAGCCAACGGGCCAATGTGCTGGAGCTACAGACGCGCTTCCCCAGCTTCGAGTTTGTGCGTCACGACGTCACGGAGCCTTATGCCTGTGAAGTGGACCAGATCTACAACTTGGCCTGTCCGGCCTCGCCCGTGCACTACCAGTACAACCCCATCAAGACCACCAAGGTGTCGTTTATGGGCGCCATCAACGTGCTCGGGCTGGCCAAGCGCGTCAAGGCGCGCGTCTTCCAGGCCTCCACCAGTGAGGTCTACGGCGATCCGGAGGTCTCGCCGCAGGTTGAGTCCTACCTGGGCAACGTGGACTGCACCGGAGTACGGGCCTGCTATGATGAGGGCAAGCGCGTGGCCGAGACGCTCTTCTTCGAGTACCACCGCACACTGGGGGTGGATATCCGCGTGGCCCGCATTTTCAACACTTACGGCCCGGGAATGCACCCGTACGACGGTCGCGTGGTGAGTAACTTCATCATGCAGGCGCTGCAGGGCGAGGACATCACAATCTACGGGTCGGGCGACCAGACGCGCTCCTTCTGCTTCGTAGATGACCTCGTAGAAGCCATCGTGCGCTTCATGGATTGCTCCACGTGCGTGGGGCCCATGAACCTGGGCAATCCGCACGAGATGACCATCCGTCAGCTCGCAGAGATGATCATCCGCCTTACCAACTCTCGGAGTCGACTGGTCTTCCGGGATCTCCCCAACAACGACCCCAAGCTGCGAAAACCAGACATCACTCTCGCCAAGTACGTGTGATGGGGGCTGTTATTCAATTATTTGTTATTCGAGTCGACTAATCTCGGGCTTGCTGTTCAGGACCCATTTGGACTGGAATCCGCAGGTGGACATCGAAGCAGGACTCATGCGCACTATCGCATACTTCCGAGACTTGGATCTGTCCAAGTACAAGCGACCAACCAACAACACAGCGCATCGCCAGAGCGAGATCGCGAACCAGGCTAAAGCAGCCGGTCGAGACTAGACTCGGGATGGACAGACAAGCAGAAGGTGGAGTCGAAGATCTTCAGGCATCGTGGCCGAACGAGGGAAACGTAGAACAAGTTACGTACGTACATTCAGCAAAGCACTTATGACTTTTTCAAGCGTATTCGTTCATTACAATGGCTCTACTACGACAGCGTATAGATTTCCTGGTCAAAGCTGTCGACGAAAGAGTTGACGAGCAGCAACCAGGACGGAGAAGGCAGTTCGGGGATGCAGATGCACCCGCAGCGAAATAAAATCCATGAAGAGAACAGGTTGCTCGTTTTTCATTGTTCGTGATTGACGCAGAGTGAGGGACACCACAGCTAGCTTGATGTGAAGAAGCATACGACATGGTGTGCTCGCATCGCGCCTCCACTCCACTTAGCTCGCGCTGCAGACTACATGGATTTCGGAGGGAAGGCACCTGCAATTCCGCCATCGTCGTGGTCGTCGAGTTCACCATTGGCCTCCTGTTCGGCCTTCTCCAGGCGAGCACGCTCCTCTCGGATTTTGGCCACACCGCCGCCCTCTCCGAGCTTTGCGCCAGGGAACTTGACAATAACGACGCTCATGTTGTCACGACTGCAGCATAAAAGACAACGCGTTGGTCAGGCACACACACACCAGCAGTCAACGTCGCACACGTAAGCTTCCGCCGTACCTTCCTGCACGGAGGCAGTTGTCCAAGATCTCTTCCGCTATTAACTTCAAGTCCTTCTCGCCGTTGTTCAGGAGCTGGCGGATGTAGGCGCAGAGCTCGTCATTCGACATCACATCCCAGATGCCGTCACAGGCGAGCACCAGGAACTCCTCCTTCGTGTCGATCTTCTGCACTTCAACGTCCGGTTCTGCCGAGACCTGCTGCGCCTCGGCAGGCAAGTCAGCCCGGGCCTTGTAGGAGAAGTCTCCGAGCGCGCGCGAGACGGCCAGGTCGCCGTTCACGCGGTTGCTGCGCACGAGTCCGCCTGCGTTCTGGATCCGCTTGCGCTCTTCCGCCTACAAAGCAATAGTCACCAACATGAATTAGCTCTGCAGTTTGCCTGCACTATCACCAACAGCTTTTCTCACATTGATGGGCTTGTGGTCGAAGGACATCTCGACGGTGCGGCCGTCCTTGGCCATGACGCTGCGCGAGTCGCCCGAGTTGGCCACGATGATGTGTGTGGGCGTTACGAGCGCGGCGATGGCCGTGCAGCCGCTCTGGTCCTGGCTGTAGCTCTTCTCGAACGTGTCGCGGATGTTCTGGTCCAGCGCCATGAAGGCGTCGCGCATGGCGCGACCGATCTTGGCCGGGTCGGCGCCCTCGGCCTTGCCGCCGGGGAACACGTCGGCCGTCATGGTCTTAGTCAGGTGCTCTCTGAGTCTTTCGGACGCCAGGTCGGCTGCCAGGCGCCCGCCGTGGCCGTCGAACACGGCGAAGAGCGAGCAGCCGGGCGGGAGACCCTCCGGGTTGATCAGCGCCACGTGCGCGTCCTCCATGCCCGTGCGCCAGCCCTGCATCGTGGCGAGGCCATACTCGAGGCTGTTGCCGTTGCCGGACTCGGTGTCCTTCTCGGTGATGGGCGTGGCCAGGAAGTTGCCCATGGCTCGATGGAAGCTGCTGCTCTTGCTGTCCCCTGGTGAAGTTTGTCGTCAAGAAGACGGATCCGCCTGATCTTTTTCGCTTACACTTGGATTGAGTATGGAGGTGGGGATAAACTGTTTTGAACCGGTTTTCGGTCGATGGGTGGGCAAAATCCATGTGGCCACTTTTGTGCTGGCTGCAAGAAGGAGCTGCTTGCTACGTGCGAGGAGAACACAACGAGAAAGGAAAATGGACGCCGTGTTGGCGAGTAGTTTACGAGGCTGCTAGCTCTCTAGTGCGATCGGATGGCGAAGTACAGCAGCACGAACACCAGCACCACGAACAGGATCAGGTACAGCATGTGCTTGCTGCCGCCCTGCTCCATCATGGTGCCCAGTCGCTTCATTGTGCCGCCCAGCAGCCCGTCCGTGTTGTCGAACTCCTTGCCCTGCACACAGCAATAGATATCATCGTTAGCCCCCCTTGCAGCACTGAACCGCACTGAAGAAAAAAATTGTCACTAGCTGCTGCCCACCATGCCGTCCAGGAAGCGGTTCTGGTCTACAACTTCGGCGTGGATACTACCCGACAGCTACAACAAGAAAGTCGCACAGCGAAGGCGGCAACAGGGTCAACAAGGGTCTGCATGCCTCGGTATCTAGTCGATGGAGCCTCTCCAATGCCCACCGACCTGCTTTAGCTGCGTGATCTGCAGCGACAAATGGCTGATCTGCTCATCGTTCTGGTCCTCCAGCAATCGCTTGGCCTGCTCGCCGTTGTCGACGCTCCCTCCAGCCTGAAGTAGCAGACGAAGACGATGATTGTTAGCAGCAAGATCAAGAGCAGAAAGAGCTGGGTGCAGCGACGCTGTGGACGCTTACCTGCGTTCGCGAGGGGGCCCCGGAGAAGAGGGATTCGCGCGCGGTAGCTCGGCCGTTCGCCATCCGGTTGTACATGCGTGCGCTGACGAG